>DWNE01005121.1:0-14339 GCA_018249875.1 Cecropterus toxeus | reverse complement strand
ATGATGAGTTTAGATTTCTGTTTTGGGTCTGGGTGTTTGTGTATTCGTCTTTATGTGTCCATGGCACCCACGACATATGAGAAAATCCTAGTGTGGGGCTATGAGTGTAGAAAGCGTTTAAGTTTATCTTTAAATTTATTTTTAGTGACACTGGTATCGTAAGACTGTTTTGCTTTCCAACATAGGCCTCCCCGAGAGGCCGTCATAGAGGGCGTTACGCCGCCAAGTAGGACCTGCTACAGATTTAATGTCGTCCTCCCATCTTCGGCGCTATCTACCTTTACATATTACACAAATATTAATTATTAAATACAAGGTACCAAGTATCCAACATGAAAGTTTCGTACATGTCGACAACGCAGGGCATTTTAAAGCCAGTGAGTTGTAAAATTTCAGAGGTCGTGCGGTTTCCATCGAGTTTCAGCAACTTTCAGTTTCAAACTGCGAGCCGAGCTAAGTGCCCAAAACAATTTACCGCGGTCCAGAGGAATAGTTGGTCACAAAATAAACCTATTGTCATTCACAAAGACATTCTTACTTATATGGTGAAGGAGGGCTATTTCGGAATCTATTTGAAAAGCAAATCTGGAAATATTGATTTCATATTCAATGATTGACGATAATACCCAGCGAG
Organism: Cecropterus toxeus; assembly: GCA_018249875.1. NCBI lineage: Eukaryota > Metazoa > Arthropoda > Insecta > Lepidoptera > Hesperiidae > Cecropterus > Cecropterus toxeus. The sequence continues at coordinate 13,705 of DWNE01005121.1, read as the reverse complement.
TGAAGAGGAACTAGACATTACTCTGAATAGAATACGAATATATTTTTGTACTGAATTAGAATTTAATTTTTTGAAACACGAATTATACTTTAATTACAGTTGTGTCAGTCATCCACATCTCGATTCATTAATAAAAATTCATTAATGAATCGAGATATGAAATTACATGTGTTTTACCAAATAACATCACAGGCCATACAATTGAATTACAATGATAATAATAGTTTTATCAATTATTGACGGTAGATAGACAGTTTTTTAAGATTTTTCTGTACAGTCCAAGAAATTGTTGAAATTTACGAAAAAATAACGAATATTTAACATTCAATACATAGCACCAAAATTATATATTTGCGTTGCATAATTCTTAGAAACAAAACATACACTTATTTTCGCAATATATTCATTAATTAAATTATTATTATTTCTCATTTTTCACCTCTTTCATCTTACACGGAGTGCGCTCCAAAATATAGTGTTTCTCATAGCTCCAATATCGGATATTGCAAGAGCACGTGCCGTAAGTCACAGTAATTGCTCCGGAGTGTGCCCGCGCGGCCCAAATGGGCGCATAACTCAACCCCGCCCGTAGGTATCAGCATTTCATATATCCTGACTTCTCTATGTCCTTAGCTTTCCCCTTTTCATTTACATTTTTTTAAAACGTGTATATTTCAAATAAATAAAAGTAAACCTAAAATTGTTTATGGTCTATACGTAAAATTAAATGTGTTCTGATTTTAGAAATAATAAGATTTATCTAATAATTAAATTTATTTATATCATAAACTAGTTCGAAAATAATGTATTTCTAATAGCTTCGATATCAAATATTTTAGGGCACGTTTCGTAAATCCAGTAATTGCTCCAGAATATACCTCAACTTAAGCCATTTCAATTAGCCTGCTTGATATTCTTAGGGTTCACTTTTTCATTTGCAACTTTAATTTTAAAATAAATAAATAAAAAATCTAGAAACAGTTACATGTACTGTTATTCACATGCAATGCTTGGCACAAAAAAATTAAAAGCTACAAAGGATGATACAATCTTTGGCTTTCTATCCAAAAGTTGATTAGACTCGTTATAAATTTAAAGAAACAAAAAAATAATAAAAGTGTGTTTTTGTACATTACATTATTATAATTAAATTCGAAAACATAAATATAAGCCATTTAAATAAAAACGAACAGATCAGTTTAGGAAACTCAAAAGTCTCTAGCTAAGACAAATTGTTCCTGTTCGATATTGCAAGCTCACGTGTTATAAGTCATAGTAATTGCTCCAAAGACTGCCCGACTCTGCCTGAATGAGCACATAATTCAACCAAGCGGTCTTGGTTTCAGCGTCTTTAAATATAATAGATTCTTGGTCGTTTCAACGAAGAACCATGCACTTATAGTAAAAATTCCTCATGATTTGAATAGAGCGTTAGTATTGCTACACCTTATAGTTCTGGCTTTTCTTAACTGATATGAAGATACAGTTGAAAAGTATATAATTGTCAACGAAATCTTAGATAATAACACTATCGGTAGTATCAGTAAGAATAAGCTGTGATAGTCTAGTGGTTTCGAATTCAGCCTTTGAGTCCGCGAGTTGTTACACTTGGGATATTTATAAAATATGTATATGTCGCTTTTAGAATTTAATTATCACCTGCAGCACGGTAAAGGAAAGGTTCGTAAATAAGCTACACATCTAAATGTTCTTACACTCACTTGCACCTGTTGGACTCTTGTTACTTTGAAAGACGAGCAGCGACAGTGAGTAAGCCCTGCTGTTTTGGTCTAAAGGGTGTAGAAAAAGAACATACTTATCAGAGCCATCCCAGCACAATCCTCAGAGGTAGCAATAAATTTGTAGACAACCTCAGGGAAGTCTAATCTTATCTAGATTTATAAATGTCCTTGGCTGGCAGTGGCCACTTACCATCACGTTACAGCATGCTGCATTTGCTACTTATATATATATAAAAAGTATATCACAAGTTACAATTAACTAACATTCAATTACTTGCATAGCTACTGGGTTTCAAACTTTGCCAAAATTGAAAAAAAATAACTATTATCGTAAATATACGGATTAATTAAGAAGTATATTCGCAAACGTGAGAAATTCCGCAGATTATCAGCTTTTACACTTTAACGGTAACAAAATGAAAATGAGTCCACAGTAAAGATATGCTCATCACGCCTCACTTAGCAAAATTATCGCCTCCTCTCAAGGGAAATTAATCCAGCTTCGATTTCAATGGATCCTAACGTTAGTAGTAAAATATAAGACTTCGACGGTTGTCATCAATTCAGATATTTTATTCGCGCCCTGGAGACGGTACGTTCTCACAAAAGCCTGTCAAATGGTGCTCCTGAAGGACTATCTAATATAGGGTTACCAGTTTTTCAGATCATAAGTGTAATAAATTTTATATAGATCATAGTGAAAATACTAGTTCACTACAATCTATTACATATTTTTTACACTTCAAATGTAAAGTTAGTTATGAAAAAAAAAATGTTTACTTGTATTTTTTAATTAATACTCTCCATGCATATAAGAACAATGAAATGTTCGCGTGTCTATCTGTATATTGCAAATATTAAAAATATGTGTCGGAAACGGTTATTAGTTTGGAAGGTAAACAAAGCACGGCACGAGTTTCGAGAGATGGCAGCACAACAGCGATGACGTCACTCGACACTCTGATACGCCGTTTACACGCCCAAGGCTCTTTGTGCTACAACAGAGCCTTGGACGTGTAAACGGCGCACACTTACCACTCTGCGGCCGTGGAGAGCGATACCTCCAGTCTAGGAACTGATAGTCATTTTGTTTGCTCGCTGTGGTTTATATTGCGTTAAAACGTTAACGTAAAAAAGGTGATTATAGAGTATTTACCCACCAGCGTCAGAAGGAGGGTAATGTTTTTCGAGCGTATGTATGTTTGTATATACGTCCATTTTTTGGCACGCGCTATATTTTTAATAACTTAACGTAATTTTTAACGATCGTACATACATATTTTTTGGAGGACTTATAGAAAAAAAATATCTGTAGTTTTAAGTTCTTTTATCTTATGTCTTGTCTATCGTGTCTGTTTGTCTGTCTGTTTGAAATCGCGTCACATCACAACAACTGAACTTATTTAGCGCATTGAAAAAAACTGTGCATTTAATTTAAATACACTATTTTAGATACTTACTATATTTTTTCCAAAAGTATGTGCTTTTTAAACGCTAAAATAATATATTTTACAATACGATGGCAACCCTAATCTAAAGAAACGTGGACGTTGTAAAAAGTGTTGAATAGATTTTCTTAATCATGATATTTTAGAAAAAGTTATTTTATTGCAACTCTATTCAAATGAAAAAAAATGAACAATAGATATTTATTGCCTTAAAATTAGACCACAAAAGGGTATGGATTTTTTCTTTTTATGATAAGAACAAAAACGTATCTATCTGCATAATTTATTTTTGGCAAAGGGATATCTCCCACCAGGCTAGGTGACCATGCCTGGGGAGCGGCCGTGCTCTTACAGTCTCTGTTCGGAACTTGTATATATACATATGCACGATGTTGAGAAAACTCCGATAGCGTTTCAGAATACGGTGACGTCATCTCTCTTGATGAGTAGCGGCAGGTTGCCACATATTCATTATCGACTACATTTAAGATATATTTACGTTTCTATTTTAAGCTAACCTGTCTCCGAGCAGTGATAGCCTATTGGTTGAAACTCGACCTCTCAATCGAGGATCCGGGGTTTGAATCCCAGGCACGCACCACTGATTTTTTCTAAAATCATGTGCGTATTAGAATTTAATTATCACTGCTTTACAATGAAGGAAAACATCATGAGGAAACCTGCACATCTGAGAGTTGTCATAAAAAGAAGAGTTCTCAAAGGTGTGTGAAGTCTACCAAATCGCACTTGGCCAGCGCGGTGGACTATGGCCTAAAACTCTCTCATTCTGAGAGAAGACCCATGCACAGCAGTGGGAGAATGGATTGACGATGATGTATCTTATAAGGATTTTCCATAGTCGATCCGGCTGGAACCAGCAACAAGTAATCGTTCAATTCTATAAAAAGATACTTGAAGACCGACTAACAATTTACTTTAAAAATAGTTCAATCGCATCAAACCAGTGAACGTAGACTAAACTGTGAGAATCTGGACAAATGTTTACTACCTCTGTAAACATTTGAGACGCTTCTTAGAAGTCTCAAATAAGACTCAATACCTCGTAATAGAGTTCCATTTAGTATAAAGTGTACAAGTATGAGAGCAGGTATCGTAAACCGTTCTATTTTGGATATATCTGGTTCTAATCAAGAATATCAAAGGGAACACGCCAACGCTTGTCAATTAAAGATTTTTAGTTGGCAAGTCTTAAGATTAGATGAATAGCTGGAATTTTAAAACATGACGGTCATTTTTCAGTTTTAATTTGCGTTAGTGTTGTTGAAGTTTGGTAGTTTATATGATTTTACTTTATTTTTTATTATTTATAGTATCGCCACAGTTTACTTAATATGAGGCGACCATCTAAGTCCTCGTGAGTAGCAACGCATCTAAGATCGACTTCAGATAGAACCCGCGACGACCCGCGTGGCCGAGCGATCATCATACCGGTCTGACGCGCAGTGGGTCCCGGGTTCGATTCCCAGTCAGACAGAAATGTGATTGATGAGTTTAGATGTCTGTTCTGGGTCTAGGTGCTTGTGTTTTCGTCTTTGTGTGTCCATGGCACCCACATACTACATGCAAGTAACAAACGAGCGTGCAGCCCATATGATGGTAAGTGGTTACTGCCACCCATGGACACCTGTGAGCTACTTCATATAGAACAGGGGTTCTATCTGAAGTCGATAACAGATGCGTTGCTACTCCCGAGGATTAAGATGGTCGCCTCATATATAAGTGAGCCGGCAACCACATCCTTCCACCGAAATGCACGAACTGCTTCACGCTAGAAATTGGTGTGGCGGTGGTACTTCCCCAGTCGAACTACATTAGTTCTACCACCTGGAAATAATAATAATAAACATCATTAAGAATTCTATGTATAAAATCCACATATTATATCAAAGTTTAATTTACAATTTGCACGCCTAAGTATCAGAATTCTAAGAAAAGGAATTTTAGGAATCAGAAACCCAAGAATTACTCGAGCCTTCACTATATCGGTTAATCAGTCATTAAAAATAATTCTTTAAAATTATACTCAAAAATGTATACATTACATATTTGCTTCAAATACCGCTCGGTATAGATTCTTTGAATTTCTGCCAAAAAATATTAATCTCACGCTCCAGAAATAAATTTAATGTAAGATCGATTCATTGCGTTTACATCGGTTTTCGGTGGTCCAAGTTATAGACGTATACGTTTAGACACATTGTTAAAAATATTAAAACAAAATACCTGACCTTAAAACTATTGTTTGCCTTCAGTTTTTTATGAGGTTTCGTCAAAATAGATGAACACTTATTAGTATTATAGTACATATATTTTTGAAATGGACTATTTATTAGTTTTGATTTATAAATCCATATTGTTATGTGATAAGTCGTACATTTTCCCCTTTTACCCTATCTAAAGGCACCATTTATAAAATATATAGAATGTATATAGAATAATATATAGCTCCTACCAATTAAGTAAATTCTGAGGTGATTATGCGATCCGGTGGTTGTGTAAGATAAAATATTGTAAATGACAATTTGTAAGTGCCCTTGTAGGAATATACAAAATAAAGACATTTCATTTCATTTCTAATGATATGTCATAAGTCACAATCCGTTAAGCCGGTTGGGCTGCAGCGCGTGTCAATGAAATGGACATACATACATATTTTTTTACATCCACCTGATGGTAAGTGGTAACTGCCGCCCATGGACATCTGTAAGCAACTTCATATAGAACAGGGGTTCTATCTGAAGTCGATCACGGATGCGTTGCTACACCTGAGGACTAAGATGGTCGCGTCATATACAAGTGAGCCGACAACCACACTCTTCCAACGAAACACAAGACCTGCTTCACGCTAGAAATAGGTGTGGCGGCGGTACCTCCCCGGTCGAACTACATAGGTTCCACTTTTAGTTCTAATTGTATAAAATATGTTCCAGGTGCTGTCATCGTGTGGGCCGATGTCAGTGTCTTTTTTCACAGTGGTGGTGTTCTTCGGGTCGTTCTATCTCATCAACCTGATGCTTGCCGTCGTAGCGCTTAGCTACGAGGAAGAGTCACAGATTACTCAAGAGGTAAAACAATGTTAAATATGTACTTAGATCGACACAGTTGAAAAAAATATCAAAGTTTACCTAACCCTTACCGGGTTAGGTAAACTTTGATATTAACTCAGGAATAAAATTAAGCCTACAAAGTTAAGTAAAGTTTTTAATAATTGTATGAATTAAAGTCTTGTGATGTCATTAAAGTTAGTAAAAGTAAAGTTCGTTTTTAATGACTCAAATTGAATTCAAGTGTTCAAAATTATTCTGAACCTAACATTTTATTAAGTAATTAAAAAGTAAACTTTAACCATTTAATACATAAAAATATCAATATTTCCGAAATCGACATTAAATACCACCTCCATTCTATTTTGATTACATCTGGTACCAGTCCAATCCCAGGTTTATAAAGATCGCTCAACATCAGCTAGAATATATCTTATCTGTCTGTAAATAGGAAAGAAAAAAAGACTTGAACGAGCACCGTGATGACTCCACGTTCAGCTTCGACCCCACGTCGCTGGCCGTGCGGACCCTCGCGAAAGACTCCAAGAAGAGGATAGACGCGCGGAAAGGCCTCCTCCTGGCCTCGTACTCCAGGAAACGGACCAGGAGACGCAAGCGGGGACGAAGCGGAATACAGCATGCAGCAGTCGCGGCGGTTGCCGAGAAGTAAGTTTAGTTTATGGTCATAGTTATGATTGAAACTTGAGATTCTTAGTCAATCTCGTTACTATTAATTTATGCTAATTACAAATGTAGGTATAGTTTAAATCCCTTTTATTTTTTTAGCTTAATGCAATCAAACTTCTTTAGAGGCATAACAGAATACTTAATTATGATTGATGTATAGATATGATATGTTACGATACGATAGGAGATAATATAAGGTCATGTTAGGGTACTACAAGTGAGCCTCGAACTCATATCATATTATACACGATACTGAGTACCCTGACCGACAAAACGCATAATCACCGGGAAGGTAAAGTTTGACATTATCCGGTCCGGGAATATTTAACTTAGTTTATGTGCTGTTATTGATTCTCCAAAACACATATTTCTGTTTTTTGTGAATAAGTTTTAGCAAACATAAAAAAATAAGAAAGCAGTACACTTTAATATAGGTATATACTCTCCTGATGCGGTACATTGCGTAATGTAATATACATATATAGTAGTAAATCATTATTTATTAAATTGTAACTTACAAAACATTAATTAATTTAACAAATATATACATAAAAAAGGAAACTTAAATGTAAAAGAAATATACAAATATAATGTATATAATTATTAATTAATTGCTTAATGGGGTTATTCTTTGGGATCAGAGTCTAGATTTGTTTTTTTCGACGCCTGCTGTATTTCGCAGGACGGCCAGAGAATATTTACGGCCAGAGTTTATAACGAGATAAACGCATTAGGTTTACTTTACCTGTTATGTTTATTTTCAATGTAAATAAGTAAATAAATAAATACGTTTTATGAAAGAACTTTATAACAAAACCACCTGTCTACGGTGACAGCCATAATATTTTTTTACTTTGTCAATATCTTCATCCACTTATCATGATCGTTAGCATATTGAAGTAAAATAAAAAAGTAATAACTTTTTACGACCCTCTGTCTGACAAGTGATCTTGGGGACTCAAGGCTGTCTAGTTAAATTGATTTTAATGATCTGTAGACTCGCCTAAGGGTGCTTACTAACGGAGAATGATTTTGTTTTTCGGTAAGAAATGTAATAATAATATTTTCTACACGTATGTGTCGTGGGTGCCATGGACATAACCAAATGAAATGATTTTTTTTTTATTTTGCGTAGGCCTACGGGGGCACTTACATATTGATCAGTTACAATATTTTTTCTTACACTACTGGCACCCTCGACATACATAGAAAATCCTACTGTGGGGATATAAGTGTAGAAAGCGTTTAAGCTTTTAGCGTTTATGGTGACCGCTCTACCACACGGGCCGTTAATATGAAACAAACAAACTTCAAGTCTAAAATTTCGACAACCGTAGTACTTTATCTATACTGTAAGGTATATAAGATAAATAACTAGATACTGTAACAAAATGATTACACACGTCAGTTTCGCGAAAGGAAGTGATATAATTAGGTGGTAGGTAACTGATTAACGACGAGCCAGTTGATTTTAATTCTTTACCGTAAAATAATCTTACAAAAATATATCATTAAAAGTAGCAACAGAATCACATACAATTTATTAGTTTTTACATTAACATAAACGTACAAATTTAAACGACTATATTTTTCCAATATTATTAAAACAAAACATTCATTTCACAAAAATATTTTTCGTATAAGTGAGTATTGCTTGATTGTTATCCAATAAGAAAATGTTTCTATACATCGACGGTAACAAGCCTGTCATTTTTATGTCTCCGTTATATTAAATTTGGAAACGGCTGTAATGTCTGTGATTGGTTTTATACCCTACGGATCAATTGTCATAGATCATTGAGTATTCCCTACTTCCCTTCCTTCTGAATAAATTGCAAGTCTGTTACAGTACATATTCCAAACTCATTTTACGAGTATGATCTGTTTCAAACTTTTCCTTTTATTATCTGCTAGCTTATTTACGCTTATTTATGTCATGTTTACCATGGTAAGGAGTATTACGCTTATTTCTGTCATGTTTACCATGGTAAGGACTATTACGCTTATTTCTGTCATGTTTACCATGGTAAGGAGTATTACGCTTATTTCTGTCATGTTTACCATGGTAAGGAGTATTACGCTTATTTCTGTCCTGTTTACCATGGTAAAGAGTATTACGCTTATTTCTGTCATGTTTACCATGGTAAGGAGCATTACTCTTATTTATGTCATGTTTACCATGGCAAGGAGTATTACTCTTATTTATGTCATGTTTACCATGGTAAGGAGTATTCTATGTGTTCATCTAGGCCATGAACTATCTGCCAAATTTGAGCGAAATTTGACTAGTTATTTTTTGCATAAAAGGGGTTTCACTGCCGTAGCAGTGCAAATTAGATGGTCTAATTATTATTTTTTATTTTTTTCCTTTGTCCACATAAGACAAAGTAACTGACCCGTACGCTTGTTATACGAAAAAATAAAGAAAATACATATATATATCTATACTTCTACAGTATATACTGTTATACTATTACTATTTTACTATAATATTATAAAGCAGTAGTGTTTGGTTGAACGCGCTAATCTCAGGAACTACTGGTTCCAATTGAAAAAATATTTTTATTTATAACATCACGATATGTTTGTTTGTTTTTAATAGATTGTTCTCTAATCAACGCGGGTAAAACTGCATGGTAGTAGGTATATAATTTAGAAGGTAGTAGAACGAGTATGATTCGACCGGGGCGGTACCACCGCCACACCTATTTCTAACGTGAAGCAGTTCTTGCGTTGCGCTAAGTGTGATGGCCGGCTCATTTATATATGAGGCGACCACCTTAAGAGTACCAACGCATCTGTGATCGATTTCATATGGAACCCTTGTTCTAAATGAGTTACTTAAAGATGCTCATGGGCGGCAGTAACCACTAAACATTAGGACGGACTGCATGCTCGTTTGTTACTTTGATCTGATAAAAATATATATTCATGAAGGGAACTGTAGCTCTGAAATGAATATAAAACCAATTTTTCTGTTTGATTTTCGACAATAAAATCTAACATTTAGGTCATATAGATTTGTCACGACACTTTAACGATAGAAATCCAAACGACAGTTATATATTAACTGTAACTGGCCGTTAAAATGTACTGGTTAATGTTCAGTGCGGCAGTATTTATTACATTACAACGAATGTCAGATGTTGATTTATGAGACGCTAGTTATAATATCTGCAAAAAGTTTTAAAAGGCGGTAGAACCAATGTAGTTCGACCGGGGAGATAACACGGCCACAATTATTTCTAGGGTAAAGCAGTACTTGCGTTTCGCTGGTACCCCTGTTCTATATGAAGTTACCTATGGGCGTCCATTAACGGCAATAATCACTTACCATCAGGTGGACTGCATGCTCAGTTGCTACTTCAATCTGATAAAAAATGTAAGAAAATAAAAATGTATAACCTAAAATTTGGAGAAACTAATAATTCCTGTTAGGGATGTGAAAAATAATCGATGATTTTTTTAAGAATAATCGATTTGTTGAGTAAGAATAATCGATTTTATTTAAATTGATTCTTTTATTTCACACCCTACTTTAGATTTTTTTGACGCAGCCTTGCATAACTAAAAGATGATTTATTTCGTATATATATATAGGTATGTTTGATATTGTAAGGGCAGCTCTATAATACAATTACTTGCAACGCCGTCTATGCCCATTATTTGTGGTATTTTGCATAAAAAATGTCAACTAAATGACCAAAAAGTATGTAGGAGACTAACTTTATAATAAAATATAATAAAAAATCGATTTTTAAAAATCGATTGATTTATTCAAAATAAATATTGCTACGCTGATTTCTATTATTTTAAAATTCCTTCCAAAAGAAAAGATAAAGTACCTATAGAGATATACTAACCTTATACTTATTTTTCGCTTTTTCGGCGTTTAACTACTATTTTTGGGCCGGTTATGTTGTATTTCCCCGAGAACCTTTCATAATGCATTCAAGAATCTTGCTATTAGGCTTCAAAAGTCCTATAATATATCAAAAAGAGATATTAGGGAATAATAAATTTTGCCTATAAAATTGATGCCATACACGCGGCGAAGCCACAAACTATCTCTCTACACTCAACAACGAAGCCAATCCCCTACAGACGTTTGATCGATAGGGGTAGCTACACATTATTGCAGCCTGATCCCCAAGCAATCACTCACAATACAAGTTTTATATTAGTTTAGTCTTCTTGTAATGCAGTATCGTACTTATTTTACTCAGATATATAAAAGTGTACAAAGCATTTGTTTGTCGATTTATTTTACGCCATTTAAAAATTACTTTGGGATGCAAGTTATTGACCTTTTTCCGTTTCAATCTTGTGCCTATTCATACTAGAATATGCTATGCCAATAAAATTCCTCAGTTGTTATCATATTGTATAATGATAACAATTGGGACTGACGGTTTTACTGAGCCCTTAAGTTACGGTACCGGACGTGAACCGCTAGGCGGTCGTTAATGTGGGATTTTTTTTTCACGCGTGTTCGTGTCCGCGTGTGGTTTCGATTTACATGTGTACCACTTGTGTCCTATCGTTTCATAGATGCTTTTCTTGCGTCGCTGAGAAACTGTAACGAGTCACATGCCTGTGTGACAGACGCATGTGGACCTAGGCTTACGTCAATGTTATATGTTGTACACTGTATAAAGAAAGTAGCATTCTACAAACACTACTCTCAAAAACTCCATTCATTCTATCATAGTCGCGTGGCAGTGTATTTAATGAACGAACATTACTGATCTGTAAAAAATCTTATTACGATATATTCCATTCATTCAATCATAGTTGTGTTGCTTAATTACTGAAGAAACATAGTTGAGCTACAAGTGAACATTGTAAACTACATAATATATTTATAAATTAATCTTATTAAAAACAAATTTTCATTGATTCAATCTATGATTCATGAAATTCATTCTATGATTGAATGAATGGAACTCATCTTATTAAAATACATCTCCATTTATTCAATCATAGTAGCATTACCTAATGAATGAACGAGCATTTTGATCCACAGATTATTATTTTAATTTGAATAAAATAAGCATTCTGTAAACACATCCCATTAAACCATTCACTCAATCATGGTCACGTTACTTAATGAATGAGCGAACATTGTTGATGCACGTTGAACGTTGTAAACTGAACTGAGTTAGCCAGATTGGAAGATTCATCGGTCCGGGTAAATTAGCGTCGTTTCTACGCCAATTCGGCAAGTTGTCATTAAGGCCACTGGAATTACCGCGAATGATTGGAACACGGCCAACAGATGGAGTTATAGGCGCAAGTTTATAAATATGGTAAATTGTGTTACTAAATTTAACTTAAATCGCTCTTATGAATAACCTAACAGCGAAAAAACTGAACGGAGAAAGTATGTAGTAATAAATGTCACTAATATCATAAATGTATAATATCAGATAAGAATACCAGTGTATTAACGTAATAGACGTGACCGAAGCAGGCGAAGCAGCGGGAATAACCTATTATAAATGCGAAAGTTTCTGATAATGTGTGTTTGTTGCTCTTTGACGCAAAACTACTAGTTGAATTTCGCTGAAATTTGTCGCTCAGACAGTTTATTACTTGGATTAATACATAGGATATCTGCACATTACTGCGGTAAACGGGAGCGAGCGAAGCTGTGAGAATTATGCAACAATATATATCGCTTTTTGAACAAGATCTAGTATTATGTCGTATGATTATGCATGTATAATAAATATAGTTATACTGACAAAGTCAAAAATTATGTAGTAATCGTATTAAAAAATGGAAATAAGCATGCATTGAAACATTTCATTCAATTACAAGAACACTTGTCGACTATTAATTATTTACAAAACGACCCTTTAGATATTTTCCTTTTATTCTATTTTTATTTATTTGTTGTTAGCGGTAACTAAAATATTTGGTTATAAGCATAAAAATCTCTATAAAGAAGCTTAGAAAACAAATATGAGAAATCCTTTCAAAAGACAGCCTCTGAAAATTGCACAAATCCAGAGTTCACTCGAACACCATTTATAAAGTTCATTCTATAATCTTACAAATTGCAACCATCATTCATAAAGTTTTCTCCAACATCGCGTGACAAGTAGCGAAGAGGAGCATTCAGCTCAAAACGAGATAACAAGATTCCGGCGCAGCTCACATTTATCTACTTGAGCCGCCACGAACAAGTTTTTCCTAATGAGATGCGAATACTTCGCTGGTTGATTCGAAGCAATAAAACCGTTAGGACAATTTTAGACATCGTTATCAAACGTTAAAAAAATTGGACATGTTTATCAAACATTCAGTGTAAAAGTATTACAAACTATGAAATACAAAACCTATTTAGTTTCATTAATGAAAGAGAAATGTAATATTTTACTCAGTACATCTTACATACAATATAAATAATTACACTTCAATTAATATTATATTATGAAATGGCTGTCCGTCGTAAAATGAACGATTATTGGTACTTACAAGCACTATAATAAGAACAATTATTATATTTATAAGCATCACTTTTTTATCTTATACTTTAAAAAGAGGCAAAGATCGAAATAATCGAAGTGTCGATTGTAATTTAGGTGTTTACAAACAATCCACAAACATAAATAATTTTCGTGAGACAAAAATAATAAGTGTGTTTTGTGTTTAATAAAAGAAGCAATTTAACATCCTTAATATAAAATACAATAACGTTTATGTATCGTACACATCATTTTTACAGTCCGGTCGTCCCTTTATGAGGGATCTTAAC
>DWNE01005120.1:0-14340 GCA_018249875.1 Cecropterus toxeus | reverse complement strand
AAGACGGTTATGTATTTACTTATAATAAATGTCAAATTTTAAAGGATATTGCCAGACATGCCCCAGTATATATACTAAATGGATATATTTCAGTTAAATAGGTGCATTACAAGAAATAAAATGCACTAGATGATACCTAAATAAACATTTAATAGGGAGTAAGTTCTTTGGGGCTCATTTTAACTGTCTGTGTGTTTTGACTCATATATGTAAATACAGAATGGTACTAATTTATTAAAATTTACTCCGTTTTATTGTCGTCCCAATGCTTAATTTCTTAGATATTTTACTCTATAGATTCACTAAGGACCACTAATACATGTTAATTTCCGCTTGAGGTTCTCCTTTACTGCTTAAACAAGTCTTATTTTCGTATGAACAATACATAAATAATCCTTAAAGTAAGAAGAAGACCAAATTAATAATATTTAATTTTAAATAACAATATAAGGACGATCAAAGACCGTGACATTATTATCATTGTATTGAGACTAAATCCTATAACTTCTGCTGTATTCAAATTATTATCTCGATAAGCCCTTTGGCCCCGAGTGTTCAAGGCCGGTTGTCTTTAGATGGTAATCCCGACTTTGTCCTCTGACCCAGATACTGAGCAAAACATTACAGATGTTGGAGAAATGTACATACGTAATTGCCTACTATGAATTGAAATTAAGGAACATTAACATAGTGAATATTTTTACCTTTAATAATTATAGGATTGATGTTACTATATTATTTATTTTATTAGAAATTCTAATCACTTAATATGAAATGTTTTGGCATAACTAAATGTGATATTGGCTACTACATTTACATTCTATCAGTGTATAAACTAAAACTACGCATCCAACTAGTTCAACCTACTGAACATCACAGATCGTAAGAAAACATCGCACGCAATCAAAAAAAGTTGAAACTGGTTTCATCCGGCTATATCCACTTATATCCAGTGCGGCAGTACCTCATCAACTCATGAAAGTGCTATTATCTCGACGCGGACAAATCAAAACGAAATCAGCATCGGTTATTTTTGGCGTTCGCACCCTTATCAAAACGACAGCCAGCGACGGGTCAGCATAGAAATAATGGGAAAACTTGTTTTTACGAGCTCCAAGCGAGAGCGGATGGTATGTCGCATCATTTTATCAGATATCGTATATTTATGTCTCTAGTGAATAAAATAGATGTAGATAACAGTAAGATTGGTCGATGGTTCGAATTTTAAACACTTTCTTTTCGTGTTTTGGAAAATCTTGTTGAGAAAATTATGTAAAGATTAGTACTCAACGCATTCGTGATAAGCTTAAAGTACTTGAATCTGCATAGTGCATTACGTACTTGAAAGGAATGCGCAGTCTAAGCGAAATGTAAGCCTGTAAGACTACAGAATGTACATTTATTATATAAACGCTTTTACACGGTTCTCATCTAGAGATTTTTTTTATAAATTTCTTTGTTACCATCATATAATTATCTCGCCACAGTAATATTGCACATTTTAGTGACATATAAAGTTAAACAAACAGACCAATTTGAAATATCTGTAAGTAAGGGTCTTTGAGAACTATCCGGTAGAGATTAAAAGACCTTAGAACCGAGAATTGAACGCTCGGCTTACAATATTTTCAAACTTGAATTATTCATTTTCAACTTTAAATATTACATCAACAGTGTTAAAAAAAAACTAAATTGACGACTTAATAATTGTACACTCAAATTATATTATGTGTAGAAGTAATTTTCTTTAGTTCATTATTAAAATATTAATTTATTAAATAACGTAGCAATTGATTAAAATGACGAGTTAGTCATTAGAAATTATGATGACGTTATCCAGTTTACTATAGAGATTTAGAAATTGACTCACATCGGCGTTGCGTATATTGGTGATTGTTACAATTAACGAACACGCAAAAGCTTTCGGGATCAAACTTCAACTAAACAGACATATAAATCATGATGACTCTGTGTATTTGTATGCTCAACTTCGTATGTGGATTTCATATGTTAGGTTCACACCAAATCCTTGTCAAAGGACAACGTTACTTATGCATTATTAAATAATCTATGAAATATGAAGATCAATTTTTTGCACGTTTTGTAATTTATCAACACACGGTATGACAGCTTGAAAATTACTCATTTCCGCGTAATATTGTGTTTTAGATTGAAGTTTTCAGTACAGGAGACATTCTTATCCGACACGTTTCAACTTAGTCCTCAAGTATTGCAACGCATCTGCACCAACCTCTGATCTTATCTGGGTTGATTACAAACGTCCATTGACGGCAGGAGCCATTTACCATCAGATGGACTGCATGCTCGTTTGTTACTTCAATATTAAACTTAAACATTATTTATTACACCTTCCTTAGGTTTATGGACATGTACGAGACCTATTAAAAATAGACGTATAAATTAACTGCACTTACAGTTTGTTCATACTTGATTTAGTACTCGCCAACTGGCATGAACGTTAATCAATCTAACGAGCTAATTCTCATCGTATCAAATGCATGAATAACCGCTTAGTAATATAAGGAGTTAAGACTTTGTAATTCTAGAATGCTGGCTCGAACCCGGAAGAATTCTATGAGAAAAACTTGCCGGTTAACAAATATAGTATATATCCTATATCTACATAAATATTCATCGTTTTACTCGTATAGCTGCTATTATAGCTATTGTATGCTGAATATTTTTGTTTTCATATTCGAAATAGTTTAATAGAAAGAATGATCCGATACTATTATTTTAAGCACGGTTAATCTTTATAATTACAGAGGTGAAAAGGAAAATAAATATAACTATAAAAGTACATATTAGCTACTAAAACACGATTAGTTAACGGCTAAACGGTTTTTGATAAACATCGAAAAAAGAGAACACTGAAGCAATTAATATAAGCAATATAATAAATTTGCCTTCGGGTTTCAGACTATTTTCAGTTTTCTAATCCCAGATTATTTATTTAGAGTCCGATCCTCCGAAGCATTTTTTGAGAAATCCAAGTCGAAATGTCACGTTGAGTGGGATGGACATAAAATATATGAATGAATGAATAGTTCCTATAAATATATTTTTCGTTTTATTCAAACTATTATTTAATATTTTCAGTTCAAAATAACATAAGGCTGTATTAGGGCTTGCCAATAATACCTTTTTAAGTAATTTATTTTCTTGTAACGATACATTTCAAAGAAAAATATTCTGATAATAATTTTATCCAACTAACTATATTCAATAAAAATTACATACACTAATATTTTTTTTGCAAATAATATTTGTTATTGGCTTTTAAATAATTCTTGGTAATTTAATAAATTTTGATGAAAAATATTACAACAATATTTATTACGTTATACATTTCATAATTATAAATAATTGATTGGCAAAGCATTCATGGTAATTCATAAAGTTTTGACGAAAAACATTTTGATCATTCACTTGAATTCTATAAATTTTCCATTCAAAAAAGTACTTCCACACTTATTTTGTCTTTTCTATTTAAATACTATTACGTGAGCTAATTGAAATTATCAAACTAAAGCAAATATATTTACCATGGAAACTCAAAATTCAAAGTGGGAATAACTTAAATTTTATTTATGCCTTTCTTTTCCGACTGCGTCAGGAAGAAGAAAAAGTTTCCATTATGTACAGTGACATAGGCTATATAATTTTTAACTTGACATCTATAGATAAAACGGGAGAGGGAGGACGATATTCTTATTATTTGAACAATGTAAGTATCAAATGCAAGCTAGTAAGTAGAATTACAAAATATATTAATAATAGTACTTTTGAGTTACTATTTTCAAAAAACCTCATAAAAAAACACTAAATCACTTAAATTATTATAAAAAAAATACATGATTGCTTAATAACAATCAACTAAAAGTAAAGCCATCCATCATTATACTATAGTTCGGATTTATTGTTTTAATAATTATATAGTGTTCATTGTTATAAAAATTGGAGACGATAACAAGGTACATTATAAGTCAATTCAATAAAAACAATATAACAATGGTGCTAGGTTCTTGATTACGTGTTATTTACTCGCTTAGTTCTAAAGTTCTCTGAAAAGTTTCAAGCATTCGCTATAGATCTGCAGGAAATCCACCGAGGTCCTTCCTTTGAGACTAAGGGATATAAAACATTGATAACTTTGCATAAAAATAGGCAAAAAAACGGAGAAGTTGCGCCTGGGAAAATATTTTAAGACATTTTTACCGTTTTAGAGTTGTCAACAGTTACTTATACCTATTGATAAACAATCAAAGATTGTTAACAACCTATTATTTATCCGATATTTCAGTTAGTGTGAAAATTACGAGCGCAAAAGGATAAGGGATAATGGAATTAGTTTTATAATTTAACTTAGTTTATTGTTTAAAAGGGATACCCGCAGAGATAGCATTATCTGGTATAAAATTTAGTTTTGAACATTTGTGTGTTTGAACTGATATTACGAAGCCACAAGTATGTACCGGAGTTGGGAATTTAGTAACCGAGGGTCGAATATTCGATGTCGTATAATTTTATGAAACTTGAGTTTCGAAGCGTTATTCTATTTTGCTCACATTATGCAAGGATTTGTGTTTATATTGGGGCGAAATTAGGTCGTGAATTTTCTTAAGACATATAATATACATATTCAGTATTATTAAATTAAGATACGATTATATTTTGAAAAATTATAAAAACATAGTATGTTGGTGTAGTGTTTCGAAATTTCACCGGATTTGATGGATAGATGCCACGGGCGGCAGTAACCACTTACCATCAGGTGAAATGTAAGCAACTTCATATAGATCGGGGGTTTGGAAAATAGAGTTTCTAAAGTGGATTTTCCTATTTCCAAAATTAAATCATGTAAGTAGCGTTTAGTCCTAAAACATTGTAAAGGATTCGCATTACACGAAGCGGAAATGAGACTTAGTGGAGCTGAACTTAGGAAAAACTCATTTAAAGGGATTTAACTCGGAAGCTCGCTCTACACTTCAATGCTCCCCGCAATCTAATAGAACAGACTGTTTAAATATGCTCAAGACCCAAATGGTTTAATTACTTTTTGTATGGAAAATCGCACTTATAGCATTACTTTAGGGTTCAATAGCAGACTTTAGGATTCAATGTGTTCTATGCAATGGATACGGTCTTAATGCTGGTAGAACTCTGCGTACTTCCATTGCAGAGGTACCTATTTTTCGATTATAATGAACGTTATGCGATGCTGTGTTCTAATTTGGCATATGACACGGCAGAAACATTCATACTTAATCTATCTAAGTCCTAAACGCCACTTAGTCCCAGTTCAGGTAGAACTTTATTCTTAATTGGGGTCATTTAACATGCCCATAAAAGAAAAGTGACCACTTTATATCGGGCAAAGGCTTTTTACATTTATACCTAGCCACAAAGTAGACGGAAAGCTGTCATCAACGCCTACAGACATTTGAAACACCAGAAAATCACAATGCTCCACTTTGCGGGTTTGAAGAGTAGTTCTCTTGCGCCTTTATTAAATAGCTCTTGGGACTTAACTCGAATAGAAATCCATTTTACAAACATAGTACAAACCAAAATGTGGAAGACCACCACGAATCCAGTTGATGTGGATGGATCTTCAGTAAGTGGTACATAGGAGGAAGAGTGACGTAGGCATCACGTTATTAAGTGTAACATCAAATATATCATTATCAATGCACTTTGAAAAACACCTACATACTGGTAAATATATGGTGTGCCATTAATATTCTTGGCCAAAATTTACGGCTATCTTTCAATGCCTATTCTTAAATCAAGTGTCTCATTAGCTGACATTTAAAATAAAGCGTGTGTGTAATATATTACAAGTTGTTATATTATCTCACAGGAAATAGCATTATAAAATACATCATTATCTTAAGTAGTCGCACATATCTAAATCAAATAAATATAAAATGCCGTAACGATCTTTTATATATGCGACTGTTGTGTATAAATTATGCTAATGAGTCGAAAGCAATGATTGCGTATTAATTAGAAATGATCATTCGTTTTGAAACGATGTCCACTTTTGTATAAAATGAAAGTGTTCATAAATCAATTATTGGTAGGTACCTACGCGACTGAGCTTTGATATACATGTTCGTGTTGTCATTAAACATTGTAAATCATTTTAATAAAGTTAAAATTACTTACAATCACAGTAACAGTTTTATCCGTAGTGGTATTATGTCAAAATTTTATAATAATACAAAGTGGTTCGATTTATATAAAGGTTATAGAGTTAGTAGTCGTCGATGACGTAAACCTATCACTATCTGGATCTGTTTTTTTTTTATAAATATGAAGTAGTAAACTAGCAAGCAGCCCATCTGATGGTAAGTGGCTACTGCCGCCCATGGACATCTGTAAGCAACTTCATATAGAACAGGGGTTCTATATTTAGTCTATCACAGATGCGTTGCTACTCCCGAGGACTGAGATGGTCGCCTCATATAAAAGTGAGCCGGCAACCACACCCTTCCACCGAAACGCAAGAACTGCTTTACGCTAGAAATAGGTGTGGCGGTGGTACTTCCCCGGGCGAACTACATTGGTTCCACCACCTGGCATCTGTTACGGTAAGGAAGGCTCAGGCCATAGTACGTTGGGTCCAAGCGTATAGAACGTTTGAGAACTTTAAAAGTTTTAGTTGCAAAATACATAGAAGAAGTTATAGCAATGGTGTATCTCGTATCGCTGCCCATAACTCAGAGGCGACTAAACCATGTTTTACTATACTGTGCCAATATATTGGAGATGATCCAGAGCCATTCCGATAAGACTTAACAAATGTTACGTATATAGCTACTATCAGTACTATCCACTACCTACTAAACTGACCTAAATATGTCATTGCTCGGCAGCATTTATAGGCATATATTGTCATAAATGGTTCATCGGCGACTCAAAGTTTAAAGTTAAAGTAACTCATCATCTATAGCTAAATAAATACTAAGAACTCTATAAATGCGCCCAAAAACAAGTTAGATTTATAGAAATTCGTAGAAAACAAGAACTTTTGTTGGTTAATGGAATTCCGTCATGCATTGAACAAAATACTTCGATGCTACTAAAATAGACGTTCCTAAGAATTGCTAGCAACGAGAAACTTAAAAGTTCTTGGTTAGTTGTTGTACTTGTATGGAAAGTAGACTGAATAAGGTATAAAATTAAAGTTTAAGAAGAGTACACGAATCGCTAAGATCGTTTACTCAAGCCAGATGTTTAATACAAAGTAGGTCGACGGTTCGTGCGATTTTTTCTGCGTTTACACAAAGAGCTAACGACAGAAAAGAAGACTAACTGAAAATTCACTTAAATTTAAGTTGATACTTGAATTTTTAATATCATATAATAAAACCATATGAGTCTTATGATAAATAGGGCCAAATGTGGACGTATTTTATTTATTGACTACAACAGAATAATTTGGGAATTAAAATGCGTAAGTAAGTTATATGCTTATTATATCAATCAACTAACGGCATTGAATATTTTAATAATGTATATCGTATATTTCTGGGCACCGCAGCGAATGTGAACCTGCATAATAAAATTGGATAAAACGTATTACAAACGGAATTTCTGTATTCAAAATTACTTCAGCTTCCTTAAATAATCACGTTAGTTTACTCGTTGGTAGACTTTACAAAAGAGCCATCTGCTGTAAAATGCCATATGGTACGACAAAAGACGTATGCGCAATTTAATAGCATCCTAGTCTCAAAGCGAGCCCCGATGAATAACGTCGTTTAAATACAAACACAACATGAAAAAATGCATATTGTCATTCGATAATCCTTTACGTACTCTAGAGATGTCACCGAAAGAGATCAGCTTTCGCCTAGGCAACGGTATTGGGTTTGCGTAACTCAATACAAAATGTTTACCTCGCATATCATCGCGTAAAATAATGTTTTACCAGCAGCGCAATAAGGTACAAATTCGACTTCTTCACAAATGGAATTCCAACCACAGACCGCAAAACAAGGACAATCGAGGACAAAAGCGGCACAGATAATGTCCCATCCCTTAATCACATGCACCGTTGCTCTCGAAAAATATTTAGTAGATCTTAATAGAGAATCATTGAAACGCATTTATTTGTTCAAATCTATTTTGGTCTGTAGAAAAATTGCTTACGCATTTACAACCGGCTAACATTATTTCGTCCGACCAAACTTGTTGAAATGTAGAACTTCGCCCGAACTATAAATGTCCAAAGTCGCATTCTAAATTTGTATACAAAGAATGTTGTTAGGGACGTGAATTTTAGTAATTTAAGCTATTAGTTCAGTGTTAATTTTAATAGTTTATATGACTCATACGCTATTTGGTGTCGTTAATTCGATCTGAATGTTAAGAGAATTCGAGTGGTGTTGACTATGAGAATTTTCGAGGAGCAGTAAATAGCTACAGCGAGACCGTCATTATGGGTTCATTTTTAGTTTTTTTTTTCAACATTAAAGTTGGATGTCATTTTAGTATTCTACCTATAATAAATCTTTTAAGCATGTCATTGTGGTATGTGGTGGCTAGTTAGACAAAAATGTTCGTAAATCCCTCGTAAAACTCAGCAAAAGTAATTACGCTATCAGATATTTAAGTGGACATTAAAGATGCATCAACGATAGCATTTTACAGAAGTAGTTCAAAGTTTCTAAAGTAATTTAGTTTGTGTTTGCTTGTAGAAATCTTATAATAATTAATGCAACCGTTTATAAATCTCTTTTAAAACTCTTAGACGAAATTAAACGAGTACTACGAGTAAGTACCGCTTTGCAAATTGTTTTTTAAGTCCCGTTCTTACACAATGTTATCTAACTAGACAAGGCGTACATAAAATCTAGTTTCTTTGCTTATATTCAGAGCTCATTACGACAAATTGACTTTTTCTTCCCAATTAATGGGAAGAAACAAATTTTACCAATTTTCCTACTCCCAATTTATTTTATGGAAAGATTGTTCTCATTAAATGTTTCACTGGTCGCTGAAGGTTTTTTGTACTATATATATTCTAAGTGTTTTTTAAATTCAGTTAAAGACAACATGTTTATTACATATTATTTAAGCTTTTTGTAGAGGTTACTAACCCAACCTTCGTATCGGTTTGATGAATGAATAATCCTGAAACTAGTATATGGTTGAGATAATCCAGAGGTAGTTTCGAGCACCGAACGCCTATAATTGACAATCTAACTTGATATATAGCTTCTGGGAGGCTTGAAGCGGTAGTGGGATGAAATACAGCCACTTGCGATCTCGAGGGATTGCAAATCGTTCTGTTATATATTAAGGTTCAACTCATGATGTGACCGGCAATTTTATACCTAGTACGATAGGAGTCAATGAAGTTGCAGCTTTTTCATGTTATAAACATAAACGCTTTCTACACTCATAGCACCACAGTAGGATTTTGTCCTGTGTCGTGGGTGCCATGGACACACAAAGACGATTTACAAGCACCCAGACCCAGAACAGAAATCTAAATTCATCATTCATATTTCTGTCTGGCTGGGGATCGAACCCGAGACCCACTGCGAGTCAAATCGGGTCGTTATATCATTACGTTTTTTTCATTTATTCTATTTGGAACTTGTGCTTTCAATCTTTATGCCTCCTTAGTTATTAATCGGTTAAATTAAACAGCCTTTCTTTCAATAGATCGAAATTGCATACCTAAGTGGACTTGTTCCAACATTTACTTATAATTAGCTACTCCGTACAAAATAACAAGAGCAACATCATTGAGAGCGTTTTTACACTTGTTAACAACGGTTCTGCTCATTAAATATTGAGGATACCGTCATAATTTACAATGAGACTGTTCCGCTTAAGCTTGGGGTTATGAAATTTTAATCAAAAGCTACCCTCTCCCGTATTGTAATAGGATCTAGTACGTATATTTCTGCGCCGGTTGTTCCATAAAATGTGTTTTGATTTAATCAAAATAGTTTACACAATGTTTTAACGATAACATTCGAACTTGCATTAAAATGTCACAAATATGTGTAGCCACGAATATCTTTTATATAATCGAGTAACCGGTAATTGACAATTTTACAAAAAAATAAATCCAAACCTTACTCCAATACCTATAAAATCAGTTTTGCTTAAATCTTCAAAAAGCCATTTAAATTATGTTACGTTATATTTTATGAGATTGTTAATAAATAATAAAACAAAATCAAAGTCCAATGACCTTAAACTAAAACCGAAATAGATGATATATGTGTGGTTGTCATTTTCTGACATGGCGCTGACATCTGCTCGATCATTAGGGCCCAAGCGAGCGAAATTAAAAAATGCCTGAAGCTGACAAAAGTTCATTAATTTTAGTTTGTCATACACTACTAATTTGTAGAATTTACTGCGTGCCACTAATGGCCCAGTTTCCGGCAACATATCACCGAAATATTTAATCCCTTTGAGTCTGCTAGTTATTACTGATTCTGTGAACATATTTATGTGTCAGTTAACAACAATAATCGTTGGGGGCACTCATCAAAAAGAAGTTAAAGCTGTTTCTTTTTGTTTAGAGCCTGAAAGTTTTACACTTTAGCGAGTGTGGTCTCCAAATGACAATATTTAAAGATTTAAATGATATTCGTCTAAAAATTATGGAACACAATTCTTTTCTGGGACTTTTAGTCTTTTAATAACAATATATTTCATGAACAATAAAAACAGTAAACAAATAATAAATGTTGACTTTCAAAATGAATGATAGGCATGTCTTTGTTAATAAATATGAACTCTTACATGCCTCACATGCTGCCTACTTCGTCCATAAAAATGTTGCTAACGCTATTATAATGGCTGTATAATTTTCTGTTCTTCCTATTGCGTTAACAATATTTACTGCCGGAGCTAAAAACAAGTCAGCACCTGGTATCTTAACATGTCAAGTAAATTTCGTTGTGATCATAAATACGAAGATAGTTGTATTTCCTCCTAACGCCCGAGGTCAAATTTAATTATCATGTAGACGATGAATATCTATGAGTTCTTGAACGCCTACAGTTAGGTATAAATCAACTATCCACTCGGCCACGTCGGCTCATATTTCAGCAGCGCGCTTAAACAATGGTTAAAATAATGGTGTCGATGCTCAAAAATAATTATTTAGAACCGTTTTAAATAAATCAATGCATAAAATTAGAGTCTGCTATTATACTTGATTTAGATGACAGCTCATTTGTTACAGACAAATTGTGTTTGGGATGTGAATACCGGGTAGAATATAAAATATGTTTCAAATAAAATTTACATTGTAAACACCTAAACATGTGAACACCAAGTGGAGCTATAATTTCATAGAAACTGATTTGAAAAATCATGTTATACATATCATATTTTATTTAGAAATAAAATAAATTAATCGCCATTATCAACCCTTTACTGTTCCACTGCTGGGATAGGGATCTGCACTCAGAAAAAAAGCGGTTTCGGCTATAGGCCACCGCACTGGCCAAGTGCAAATTGGTAGACTATATATTTTGAGATTTCTTTTAAATAACTCTCAGGTCATAAATTATATTATTAATTTCTAAAACGCACATTATTCTGGAAAAATCAATAGTGCCTAGGATTCGAACCTTGGACCTTCGATTGAGAGCCCGCGTTTCATTAGTTATCGTATATCGCTATTAGTATATCGCTGCTCACATTAAATACCTAACTATATTTTTTTCAATAATAATGATATCACATTAAGGAATTGAATATAAAGAAAACAGTTTTACATCACATTACAATTTCATATCCTCTAAGCTAAATCGTTTTGTATGGTAAAGAAACGAAAATGATGCAAGATATTCGTATATTTTTACATTTGTGGACACGAATGTAGGGAATGCGATTAAGGAAAAATTGCTGTAATAAAAAGGAATAAGAGAGAAAAACATGGTAAGGGAAACTATTATAACAGGCGTTATCTACGGTAATGGAATAAAAAGGGTCCAAATGGTTGCTTATAAAAGCGTCTGTTTAAATTGAAAATCATGCTGGAAATTTCTAAGTAAAACTAATTATATTATTTATATTTACATAAAATTAACGTTCAAAAATAATGAAAACCAAGTAGTAACGTAATCAAGACTCACTCGGTCTTGATGTGTCGTATTCTGTTAGTAATAAAACAGCAAAACTGTTTAAGTTTTACAAAGTAAAGCAGCCACTATTTCACTGTGAATTAGTTTTTTTCATGCATCCCAAGAAGGCGTGGTAATTAAGGGTGAGAAACTTTTACTTTATTTTTATTTATCATGTTCATGTGTATCAACTATCAAGAATCTACCATAAATTCTGTGTTGTACATGCGTTCAGAAATGAATTAAATCTATGTGTCTATAGTACGATCGCTGCTTCCAAAAATTGTTGCAACGAACACAAAAACGACTAACAGTCCTGTGATTCACAGGAAACCCTAAACTTTCTTCAGGATCCTGGATCTTTAGAGCTTTCGCGAGATATTACCAAGGTAAACGAACCTTAGCGGACCGTGTGACGTTTTTATATTCACAAGTCTGGCACGTATTCGTCACGATTGCGGTTGAAGGCGTCTTTAACATTATGCTTGATGGATCGTGCTAGTACCAGCCCGTCTTTTTATTCCCTTTCTACAATGCCATGATGTGGCACGACATGTTTTTAGAGAAACGACATGGTCTTCGCTGCTTGAGTTCGTTTAATAACGGGAGCTTTGACAAATGACGTTTCATTTTAAAACTTCATTTCAACGGCGTTATTTGAATTGTCTTTCTTATTTTATTTTAACCTCAAAATCTAATATCGCGTCTAGTTAAAACTTGAGTTGAAAGTTTTAACTTTGTATATCTTCTTTGATCCTTTGGGTTTCAAAGCATATTAGGATTAGGAATTTATCATGATTTGCTTCAAGGGGAGGACGGGGTGAATTGGAAATTGTTTTCTAAACCACACAGTACAAAGGCTCCGTACTTCCTATCCTATAATCCTAAAATTTTAATTGTACTTTTTGAAGTCATTTGTTTCGTATTTTTGTACAATTAAAAATTTTGTAACATGTTTGGCGTACTTAGGTCCGCTCCGAACAAGCGTGTCGCGTTACATCGTTAATTAAATCCAGTTTTCCCGGCTTTATTACTCTCGCTTCATTGTATACGATTTACGTCCAGTGGAGGCTTCTAATGTGATTAAAACGGCTCTGAGTAATAATAAACATTTTATTGGGGCATTACATACGCCGTGAGACGGATCTCTATACGAAACTATTGGGTTATGGTCGGAACATCACGATGCCTAATCAACTTTGTTTTATTGTAACTCGCTAAGAAGATCAACCATTAGACGTGCCAGATAATGGGATTTATTTGTAGATTACACACTTGGACGTGTTGATGTAGCTGTGAATGTAGGTTATGTTTTTAGAATCATTTGTAGAGGCAAAATTTTATTACCAAATGCGATTATAATATTTTTGTATTTAAGTTTAATTACTGGTAATATTTCGGAATTCGAAGTAGATCTTAATCAATGTAATTTAACATATGTAACAGATCGCACTTAAAATCTGTTAGATAGAATACCTACCTCAAATACTTAAGTATTTGAGGTTACGCTGCTTAATAGTAGTATTTATATATAAAGTTAGCTTCATGTAAAAATACTACTTTTAAGCAGCGTATTTTTTATGAACCATTTAAAAACCCATTTCATTTGATACCCCTATGATGGAGGTACATGAAAAATAAATAGAAGATCCTTCATCTTGGGGCGTCTACAATGTTTGGCGCCATGGCCAAAAATGGCGCCTGTACTTAAGAAACAAGGGGAAGGAACAAAATTCTTACAATCCTGACACTATAATACCCATATGAAATCCAGAAAATATTTGTCCAAAAATTTAAAATAATACTTAAAATCCAAGCATTTATCCAAAAATTTAAAATTTTTATTATACTTTTACATTACTATTTTGAAAACTTTAGAAAAATATAGTATAGTTGTAGTGTAGTAAATATATCATAAAAAACGTTTTTAAGTTAAGTTATAAAAAAGTTAAGTAGTCGAGTTATTAGTTTTAACATTTTTAACAACATTAATTAATTTATTTATTTATTTTATTTGTCACACCAACGAGATATACACTACAAACTTTCTCAGAGTAGGCAATAAATAATTTAGTGCTTAGTGATACCCCTTTTATCGGTGTAATCTACATGAATAATGAGCGTCATACTTACAATGCCTTTTAAATACAAAAAGTTGTATTATAAGATGAAACAATACAATAACAACATTACAAATCAGATTTACAAT
>DWNE01005119.1:0-14341 GCA_018249875.1 Cecropterus toxeus | reverse complement strand
GTCTACGTCATAAAAGGGACCTTATGTCAAAATTTCATGTTTCTACCTTTAGTAGTTTAGGCTCTGCGATGTTTAGTTAGATGTATAGATTCATAAAATTAAATTATATTTACATATTATCATGATATCTAGATATCATTTTATTACAGAAATTTCAGAGACATTTTGTTCTATTTGTAAAATGTGAAAAGTAAAACCTTAATGATTCTTTTATTACCCGATTGTGTCAGAAAGAGACATATTATTCGAATCCTCTCAGTTTGCAGAGTGGCATAGGCTGTGTAATTTAAATTGGGAAGTCGGTAAAAATGGCTTCTGTAAATAGAGCATTCCAAGTATAAATATTATAAAACATTTATGTTTTGATGTGAACTCATAAAAGCGTAACTGAAATCAATTGTTCCAAAAAAAAATCCGGCTGCTTATTTCAGTTCTAGCAACCACGTCTTTTGTTTTCATATTAATTTCTTATTTCAATTTTCCTGCAATAACGCTTTTATGTTTATTTTTTAATGATGCAAGTAATACCAAATGTCGGTTCGGAAAATTGACTTCAACATTAAAGACTTCTAAGGAATCGCCTATCCTTTGTGAAGGATTTGGGGCCCGAATAATCTATCAAAGCTGCTCGCGGTAATGGAATGTGTTGCTGACGAACAATTATTTTAACGATCTTTGGCGGATTTTTTGAGTCGAGATTCCTTGATTATTGCGTTGGTACGTTTTTTCCAACGTTTGACGTTGATTGGCTTTTAGTAGCTGTTGGCTTTAACTAGTAACATCTTTAAAAACATTAATGCAAATAACCCGACTGCTTAATACGAAACTTTTGTTCATAATTATATATATATATTTAATTTAACGCTTGTATGCGTTTTTGTCAACATAGTCAAGTATTACAATATATGTATATATTTAGATTTGTCTATTTACTAGCTTTTATTTGATACCCATATTGTCGTAATAGTAAAAAAGTCGTCCCTCCCTCCCACCTTTTTTCCTCTATTTCCAGGCGCCATTTTTTAAAATTATATAGCCTATGTCACTATGCAAACTGAGCCTCTTTCTACACTCATAAACGCTTAAATATCATTAGACGATTTTAATTATATTTATTACGTCACAACCCGTCAAGCCTTTTAGGCAGTATCACGTGCCAAAGAAATTAATACTCATACAATGAAACATACATACGCTAGTAAACACCCTCCTTCTGACGCTGTCGGGTAACAAGGTGATAAAATGGACTTGGTTATGTCGTGTTGTATCATCAACAAGCCCGCAATAGGCGCGGTGACTTTTTGGAACAATGGAACTCGAAGGATGATGGATGGATGGGCCCTGATAAATGTATTTTAATTAAATTATTGGAATATAGTCCAGGACTGCGTATGTATGTACAAACCTTCAATGGTAGATATGAGCCATTTCCCAGGGGCCCAACTATTTTGTATTCACGTTTTGTTTGGATGCTTTATTACGCTAGTGACGCCATTGTAAATCAAATATGGCGGGACTTCTAGGAGCGAAGCTATTTTTTGGTTGACCTTTATAATATGCGTATCATTGCAGAGTGTTTTCTGAGAAATTATAAACTAAAAACGTTCTAAAAGATATGGCCTATACGTTAATAGGAAGGGTAGGGTATTTTTCAATACCGAAGCTGTCCGTTTACATTTTTACAAGCAAGCTTGATAATTAAAGAAATGCTAGAGCCCCAACTTTGCAACGAACTATTATAGCTTCTGTACCAAAAGATAAAACAAATAGGTGTATAATTTCGGTAAATAGGCCAATATGTTTAATAGATAATCAGAGTATTAACCCGCGGCCAACGGCAGAAAACATTAAAGTTTAATGTAATGAAATGGAGATAAATGCTAAGAAAAAAAGATAAGGAGTGTTCGGCAAATTAAATTGGAAACTTTTGCTGGCTTTTCAAACGAAACGCCGTAAGATACTTCGAGGAACAATTGAAAATAAACTTTGGTGATTTGTAATGGAGTCGTAATTAATTCTATAGGTTAATGTCGATAAGGTTTTTGGACAGTAGGTGTGTGAAGGAAAATTTGTGTCGTATCGGATTTTAATTTCTTCTCCGAAGAATTAATGACTTTGCTTTCGGTTCGGCTGCGTTGATTCATACGTTAAAAAGTCTATTGGGTTTTAAAGGAAATATTTAAGACGTTTTCTGGCGTTGTCCTGTAGTAAAAAATGTGATTGTTTGTAAATATTTATTAGTTGTAAAGATTATTTGTAATTGTAAATAAGTCCTATGCACCATATTATCTTACTTCATAATATAATATTATAAATGCGAAAGTTTGTGAGTTTGTTACTCATTCACACAAAAAGTACTGATCGGATTACACATGTAGATTAGATCGTACGTAGTACACGAGAGATCTTTGTAGTCTAATTTCTCCTTCTCTTTGATTGAGAGGAGATTAGGCCTTGATGAATAATTGCTGTTTAAACGTTTTAAATAATTAATAACGCTGACGTGTATCGTTCATGGTTGAAAAAATACAGATATTACACAAAAATTAACATTGATAACACACAAAATTTACAAAACATATAAAGTCTTAGGTTTAGGTACTAAGACAAGTTAGAAATAAAACTATTATTTCGTGGAGTTTATTTTATATTTTTGTTGATTTGAGTTCGTTTGGGATAATATAGACAGCGTATACAATATTCTACATAATTTCAATAATTCATGTCGGTGTCGTGAAATATTGAACGAAAACTTCCGTTAGTCTAACAAAAGTTAACAATTTCGAAGAGAAAGTGGATCAAAGTATAATTCATTTCTATTTTCTACTTGTTTCCCCGAGATCGGAGAAACTTCAAACGATTTACGTTATAATTTTGGGTTTGTTGGCTCACTTATATAAGAGGCGGGCATCATAGCTCTTGAGAGTAGCCATGCATCTGCGTCGGCAACCCCTGTTCTATAAGAAGTTGTTTACAATATATGATTTGAAGCTGATATTATCGCGGAATTGATACATTTTAATATGTTAAATTTCTTTTTGCCAATTTTTCGACCTAGTTACATGGATCGTTGTCACGGCGAAACTGCGGTGGCGGGGAGAAACCGTTGACAAGAATTAGTGTTACATTAACCTGTCTACCCTACGTCTAGTTCGTTTTTCTTTTTTAGGTTCCATATTACGATACACAACACTAACTGTATCCCTACGCACCGAACTTTGCGTTATTTGTGATTTACATAAACTAACCACTGGATTCCACGTTTGCGCAAATTCAAAAAAATTGCATATCGTGAGTAACATATTAAAAAGTTATTTACAGTTGACTGGTATCAGCGGTAGGGAACACTTATCATCAGGTGGTCTGTATACTCGTTTGCTACTTCAGTCTGATATAAAAAATAATATATTAATTGTATTTAACTAATGTATAACATTTTAAAAGTTGGTTTATATTTTCATAGTGAAAATAAAGTCATCATTAAACGAGTGCCGAGTAAAGAAGTGCATTGCATAAGTACTTAAGCTATGATAATTTATGATTCAAATTATTTTCATTTTCACTTATTTTAGTGTAACTTAATGTGAATAAAATATTTTATTTTTATTTCCATTCATTACACATAAAAGTCAATATTACTGTGAAAACGACCTCTCAATCGAGGGTCCGAGTTTCGAGTGACACGCACGCGCCAATGATTTGTCTAAAATTATGTGCTTATTAGAAATTAATTGTCACTGCTTTACCGCTAAGGAAAACATCGTAAGGATACCAACATGCCGGAGAATTATTTGAAAAAAGTGAAAAATGTGTGTAGTCTTCCAATTCGTATAGTGCAGTCGATTATGACCTGAAATTCTCTTATTCTGAGAGAAGACCCGTGCTCAGCAGTGGAACAATAATGGACTGACAACGACAAAGATAAAAAGTAATTGTTATAACACAACTATTTGACATACGTTTTTTTTTATTTTTCTCGCTTGTTAACAACTCGCTACTCATTCGATGTCCTACAAGTTCCTAAGTCCAAGGCAAAGATTGGGCGTCTAGATAAAATATTAGAACGGTAAACAGAAGAGATTATCCTTTAAAACGGGAGAGGGCGGTACCTTGGAGAAATCAAGTGATGCTTCATCCGTAATTCTCGGGACTCTGAATATTTCAGTTTCCGAGTGAAAGCTCAAATTCTGGTATGGGGAGCATAATTGTGTTTTATGGGTTTTAACTGATAATATAGACGCTGAAGTAATGAAGGATTGGATCTAGTACTGGTGAAAATTTTGTAATAAGTCACGTCTTTTTTCTTGTTTGGTGAGCGATATATTTTGATAGTAGCATTTTAATTAATCTGTTACTATCTTTTTCCTATTTTTTTTGTATAACCTACCAATGGTTGATTAATAATAAAATCAGTAGTTATTGGTAAATCGCTAAAAATATAAGTATTAGATATTTACTGTTAAGTTGTATAATATTGACATAATATATAATACGAAGTATGTTTTTTGGCAGTTGTGATTTTTATCATGAGTGAGATTATATTTCAAATGATAAAAATCTGTTTACTGGTTATTTTATCGGTTAAATGCACATCGCAGGTCAAAGATGGTCAAACGTAGAGAAAGAAGGGCAGACAAACAGACAGTTTCAATAAATGATCGGTAATATAAAAAATAATAATGGGAGAGCAGACGGGAAGATAGACGAATGAACAATGGACAGACATTGTACGAACAAGAAGACGGACTTACAGATAGTAAGATAGACGAATGAAGAAATTAACTAATTTATAGATAAAAAACAGGAATAAATGCACCAACGGAGATATTACGAACCCATAGATGGACACATGGCCAAACGGACGAATGGATCTCTGCTAAACAATGGAAAAGAACAAATGATAGACGAACTCATTAATTGACAGACAAACAGTTGGATGGATGTCATAACTTAACTAGACTTACCTGGACTCCATTCTATACTCCCTAAAATGCATTAATCCACTGAACGGTCCATAACCAGATCACGAGTCGTTCGCGCGGCCATTTCCGCTCCGTAATCGACTTCCTGCTGTCCGCTGCAGGCATTACTCACATATTAATGTCAAATTGAAAACTGTCTTGCTTAATATTGGATACTTGCTTGATTGGACTCAGATTTGAATTAGATACTTTATTAATATAATAATAATATGTACAATTCCAATTCCTCCTCTCCGACTCTTTTCCCGAAGACGTAAAAGACTACGGGACAAAATGTAGGAGATGAACAGCATAGACTTCCTGTGTAACGTTATGAACCACTGCGGTAACCAACACGCATGCTAGATGCGGTGACTATTTCCAAAATCCCTTTTAGGAGAACTATGTTCAGTATAAGAGCTAAAAGGATTGATGGATTATCATGGTCTCACGAGAGAATTCAGGGTTTTACGTATCTCTGATATTTTGAAGATTGTGTATATGAGTAATTAAATGTAAAAGAAAATATTGTAAGTCCCTTAAGACGTTACACCTTTTTTTGGGTTTCAGTTTCGGAAGGTTGTCGGTTCACTTTCATGTGAGACCCTAATCGTAGGGCGTCTATGATTGATTAAATCAATTAGAAATTGCTCTATATGAAGTTCTTAACACATGTAGCTATTGTCTCTGACCATTATAACACCTTAATAATTATACTTTGAGACATAAATGATTGATAGGTTGCTTCTTAAATTAGTTTAGCATCTTTCTTCGTAACATCAACACTTACTACGGTTAGAACTATGCGTGTCAGGTGTGGTGTCTAGCAGCAAAACCACGCTCCAGGAGAGGCCTATGTCCAGCAGTCGATTTCAAAATATTGATGGATGTATAGAAACTAGTCTAGGAGTACGAAATGTAAAAATAATCTAAGAAAAACACAACGGAAATTCATTTTGTATGTAAGTAAGATTGGGTCAAATCTTGCAAGCTGAATTTAACACACTTGTTAGTGTCCGATTGAGCTGAAATTTGGCATACACATTAACTTCTGATGACAATGCAATTATATGTAATCAACATTGTTGTAATTTCAAAATGGCCGCTGCAACAAAAAGGTGGAATACATATTTTTGTCCAACCCATCCAATATGGGTAATCAATATGGGTAATAAGCTTAATTTATAGAATTCAATGCAGTACGGAAAAAAGCTTGTTTGTAAAAATACCTTTTTACATTAATTTATTATTATGTTTGTAGTATTATTACAGTGGCAACAGAAATACATCATCTATGAAAATTTCAACTCTCTAGCTATCACGGTTCATGAGGTACAGCCTAGTGACAGACAGACGGATAGTGGAGTCTTAGTAATAGGATCCTGTTTTTACCTTTTAGGTACGGAACCCTAAAAAGGGAGTGAAAACTTATTTTATACACAATTTCTGTCCATTCCCTACAAAATCATCGTTACGTCGTTACTCTTGAGCGTTCTACAAAGGCTCGAGCCCTTCCAATAGCAGTTAAGTGAGTTATAACGCTACAAATAGGGACCCAATAAACACCTCGCCCGATCGCGGCAAATCCTACCAAAGAGTCCCGATATTACTTTTTATTGCAGAAATGCCATCATAAATATCAACAACGAAGCTACTACGAATCGGTATAGCCGCTGCGACCACTACAAGCGAGAAGCGAGGTTTCTGCGTGAAAGTTTTATCGATATACATATTATTGAAAAAAAAAACATGTTAAAATGTTTGATATGCTTTTAAGTAATAAAAGTTACGATATGTTAAATAGATGGATGACTTATCATGCCACTAAAATCCTTAGAATTACAGTCCTGGATTATTTTTGCGTTACATATGGGATCATACTCTTTTGAATTTTTCTGAAGATGTCCATTGAGTAGGGTTACGTTTCCTCAAAACAATCATGAATAAATTAAAAAAAAAAAAACGCTTTCTACACTCAAAGCCCCACTCCAGGATTTTATGCTATGTTGTGGGTACCATGGTCACACAAAGAGAAATACATAAACACCCAGGTCCAGAATCTAAACTCATCATTTAGATGTTTGTCTAGCCGGAGAACTAACCCGGAACATGGTGACAGTTCCACAACGCGGATCATCAATCATTGGATAGGTTTTAAGCAATAGGTGCATTGCAGGTTTATTTTTTTCGTTTTCGGTCATGCAATATAACTACTTTGCAATGATGTGTCAAAAGGTAAATAATATTTGTTTTCGAGAAACGTCAGAAATATACACGTAAAAGATATAATATATCTACTTATAATAGTTACGTTTGCTAGTTACTATAGAGACCAGTGCCTTACAACTTTCCTCGTTCTATATGGCTTTTATTAAACAACTATTTAGTCTAGACTCGCTTAATGTAGACCATTGATTCCTAATGGGATTCTCCAATTCAACTTTAAAGTTTGGTAAGTGTACTTGTTACTGAAATAAAAATTAATAAAAGTCGTTTTGAAATATCACGAAAACAAAATTGATTTACCAGGTAGAACCAATGCAGTTTGTCCGGGGAAGTACCACCGCCACACCTATTTCTAGCGTGAAGCAGTTCTTGTGTGTCGGTGGAAGGGTGTGATTGCCGGCTCACTCATATATGAGGCAACCATCTTAGTCCTCGGGAGTAACGCATCTGTGATTGACTTTAGATAGAATATCTGTTCTATATGAAGTTGCTCACAGATATACATGGTATATCTGTGAGCAACTTCATACAGAACAGGGCACAACAAGAACATAGCAGCAACCGCTTACCATCAGATGGGCTGCATGCTCGTTTGTTACTTCATTGTTATAAAAAATAATTGAATTAAATTAATTACTATATAACAACCACAACAACTGCTCTCTCTGTGAAGAGACATCATCATTCGGACAGCAATGGGTATGATAACATTGTAGTCCAATTGCTGAATATATTTCTTCATCATCAGATTAAATACTAAAAGGAACTGCAATAGTCCAGTACACTACAGGTACACTACTTTCTAATAATTTCCATTTTTGGGAAGTAAGCGTTGTAAGTAGTGTACGGGTACTTCGGGGTGCTCCAATTTAGTCCTTAGCGCAACAATGCATCGGAGGGTAATCCCAGATAAATGAATCTTATATGGGATTGATTATTTATACATGTCTATAGGCATTTTTGTAAATCTATCAACAGATGGACCGTATGTTCGTGTGCCAGTTGAATATTAGAATAAATTGAGTTATATATGAGAGTTCTCTGTTGTGTCTCCTAATGAACATGTACATACAGCGTTAGTTGGCAGGTTATTTGCTCAGCTATTTATATTGCCATCCATTTAAAATATTAATTAATATCTACGCACCTGACAAAAATGAATGTGCAAACATGAACTTCATGCTATAAGCATTCTTTGCCAGATATCTAAATATTAGGCAAATAAAACATGCGCCAGTGCGTTACTAAGTGCTCTGGCAACCTTAATAATTATACGAAATGTCTTTTTTTCTATAGGCCTACGAAAGTATTTACAAATTGCCAATTACAATATTTTTTCTTACATTATTACCGGATCGGAACATAACCTCAAATAAGAACATCCGGCAAAAAAGTCGACGGGTTTGTCCATTTTGCAACCTTATCTTACTATTTATACGAGTACCATCGTATTTTAATCATAGAGATTAAAAACTGGTTGCAGTAAATGGCTATATAATCACGTATTTTTGTTTTTATATTTCTTATGTGCCGAAGTACATTGGCCTCCAGGTTCCTGCTCCAAGGCCTCCAAATTCTGCTTTACGAGGGTTCCGTAAGTCCGATTTATAAGAATAAATACATTGTAAGTAACCTCGGAGGCACGTCGCGCTCATTTATTTGAATTTACCCGAACGTCGAACACGATATTGGGACCGGCTTTTTAAATCTATACGACTTACCTTCCGAGTGTATTTCATAGGTATGACATTTTTCCCATGTGTATTTTATATGTGCCGTGGATTTTTGAAGTGAAAACTTTTTTAGCGCGTTGAGCACTTTTTTTGGTGAATAAAAATCATAAAACTCGCGTCATCGTCACCGAATGCCTCCCATGAGCTATATGTATACTGTGTATAATAAATGTACGTAAGTGTTGCTCCGAGATCGGTGCTCAACATAATATATTACGGTTCATGGCGACAGAACTGTGTCCAATATAGTGAGCGCCGAACTTGGGACTATGTACTAAACTAACATGTATTTAAATTATTTTTTACTTTTTTGTAGCATTGTAGTCGGTTGTATTTTTTTTTGTATTGTGGCGACCTTCCGCTTCTCATGAAGAGACGACTTCATCGTACTCTGAATCACGCTTTCGGAGTTTATTCAACATTGTGCATTCACAAGTTCCGAACAGAGACTGTTAGAGCACGGCCGCTCTCCAGGCACGATCACCTCGCCTGGCGGGAGATCTCCCTTCGCCAAAGTATGATTGTAAAAATTGCAAACGAAAATGCAATTAATGACCATTGTCATCTACAGACACCTGTAATCGACGTCAGAGTCGCACCTGAGGTTGGATGCGTTACTATGCGCGTTGATAGGTATATGGCATTGACTAATAATAAAACGTGCAAAACTATTCTGCCTTATAACAGAAGCATTTAGGGCTGTTGTGTTCTGGTTTGGAGGGTGTGGCAACAGATACATACTTCACCCGAGGCTTTCTGACTTAATCCTCGTTAGAGCAACTTGGTCGTGGCCAAACTCAGGTGTCAACAACAGTCTTATTTGGGTATATTATAGATGTGCCCACGCCCACTTATTGTTTAGTGAACTGCAAATGAGTATTTGCTTTTTTATTTTTTAATACACGCACTTTCTACACTCATAGTCCCACAGTAGGATGTTCTCCTGTGTCGTGGGTGTTATGGACAAACAAAGACGAATACACAAACACCGAGACCCAGAACAGAAATCTAAACTCTTCATTCACATTTCTGTCTGGTAGGGGATCGAACCCGGGACCTACTGCGTGTCAGACTGGTATGGTGACCGCTCTGCCAATAATTAATAAGAAAGAAATTGCGTGTATGTTATTAAATAAATGGATTTATTTTCCTTAACCATTTAATTCTATATCACTAAGAGTTTAAATTTGCAATATCAATTATATTTAGTAAATAGAGCTCAAAGTCATATTAGTGCTACTTACTTCTTCTGGGCGGTGTCTTTATTTCTGAATCCGAGAACTTTGCTAATTAAATAAAAAATACTAAATTATTAAATTATATGAGTAAAATTTTATTCAGCTGAAAACCCATTAAGAGGTCAAACCCTTGTATATTTATAGTCATAAACTCGACCGCATAAAACAACATTTACCTTCCGAGTTATTTAATTGTTAAGTTATTGTTATAACGGGATGAGACCATAGAACGGCAGTTTACCGTCTTAGTAACGCTTATCGTGTTTATAATGTACCACGTGCAGATCTAGGGCTGGGTTAGGGTCTCAAGCATTCTTGATGGATTGATGACGTTGAGATCTTTATAGACTTTGATGTTTATGTATTGATTTAGTACAAATAGGGTTCGATACAAAAAAAAAAACTAACAAAGTCCTGTTTTTAAGTATTCACTTCAAATAAGTCTAAGTCTAACCAAAAGTTTCAACTTCATGTTACTAACCTTTTAAATAAAAAGTATAGCATTAAATATTTAGATATATCGTATTCTACTTACAATTTCAGTACAAAAAATAATCTTCGACGAGCTGCGCTGCTGTGCGTTTTTTATACACTTGGGAAAAGATGGCGTAAAAAACATAATCTGTCATACAAAAACTTCAGGAACCCAACATTAAGTGTATTTATCATGTTAGGTACTCACTAATTTTTTGTGTTATCAATATTTTTACTGCATCAGAAGGAGGGTAATATTTTTCAAACATATGTACTTATGTATGTATGTATGTTTGATTGAGTGTATGCCCATTTCTTTGGCACACGCTACGGCCCAAACAGCTTGACAGATTTTAACATATAACATAATTATCATTGGACATTTTTTTTCATTATTATGACAATATTGGTATCAAATGAAAGCTACTTAGCTACTAAATGGACCATTACAGTAACTATTCGAATGAAAACTTATAAAAAAAAAAAGATAAAGTCAAGTCAAGCACCGTTTTATCTGTTTTAATATTTTCAGCAATGTTACATGTTTGCGGTTATTATGATCGGTATAAGTATATACTGACACTATGGCCTCACCCTTATTTATAAGCTATAAACAAGTTTGCTTCGTCCGACGCTTTCCGAAGCGAAATACTACGTAAATTATGGACTAAGTCAAAATACTTTTATAGCTTTTTATTAGCACTTTTTTATACTTGAGCGGCAGTGAGTGAAAAGTAATGTTATCCTCCTAATGTTTGGGAGGGATGGATCGTACGAATAACTGGTCGAAACTTTCAATGGGTTTGTTGAACTATAAGTTAGTATATTAGAGGAACGGTTCGCGAACGAGTGTGTTATGATGTTTAATATGAGCTGGAAATAACACGTTCGATATTGGTTCGTGATGAGAGATGTGATTGAATATATTTTTATAATATAGGAAACATATTTTCAGAGTCTATGTACTAGATTTCATTTGATACCCATATGACACTTTCCAAACTGACGATTCTAATTACATGTCATACGTCATGACGTCACGATCTGTAAAGCCGTTTGGACTGTAACGTGCACCAAAGAAATAGACATACATACAAACAAACCTACATACATACATTATTCTCCTTTCAGTCGAGTAAAATACAAAATTTGTATTATCGTAATGTTATGCTTTTATGTAACCATTTACCATCTACTGCAGGTTCGTGTATTACATCCTATATATTACGATACATTTTTATTAGACTGCAAACATTTAGTCCATCTGATGTTATGTGGTTACTACCGTCCATGGACACCAAGCAACTTCCTATAGAACATGGGCGCTATCTGAAGTCGATCATTGATGCGTTGGCATTTTCGAGGACTGCGATTGTTGGCTTATATATAAGAGAACTGGCAACCATAAGTATCCTTCCAGTAAAGCGCAACAACTGCCTCGCGCTATAACTAGGTCTAGCGGTGTTATGTCCCGGTCAAACTACACTGTAAGACAGTGATTAAAAAAACTTTTTAATCACTTCTTAATCAGTTCTTTTTTCACTCATAGCCCTATACATGAGTTTTCTCCTATGTTCTGGGTATCATGCACAAACGCAAATACACACCCAGACACAGAATAGCATCCGTCTGGCCGGCGATCGAACCCGGAATACAGCCCATCAGCCTGGTGATCGCTCCGCCACGCGGGTCGTCAATTCGGGGTGATGTTGTTCCATATCGATATCTAAACTACAGTATATTGTGCTATAACTTTTTGTAAAATTTTGCCTAATGTTAAAAGCCACATTGCTTACTTACTACAGACAGTCTGAATTCTTCCTTGTAATTATGCTCCCAGGAGACTGACGCCGCCTTATCTTCCCTTTGTTTTTTATTTATTTTAAAAGAAAGATTAATGTTCTTGTTGCAATGTCGTATTTCGTATTTAAGAGTAATCTTTAGTTATTTGAGAACGAAATAGGATTTAGTTACAGTGTACCTATTAATATTTTTTATCCGAATACGTTAGATAGAGGGTGACGTTTTCGTCCGTATGTAAGAAGTATATATGTATTTACATTAGTTTGTACGTAGGTCTATATCACTGACACGCGCTACATCTCATATCATTAAAATCGTTTCAGTTTGAAGAGTAACATAGGCTCTATAATTAAAAAAATGGCGGCTTTAAATAACAAAAGGAGGAAAGAGGCTATTTTTCTATATGTGAAGTATTACGTGTATTTATGTCAGTATCAAATGTCAGCTAGTAAATAGACCATTCCAAATATTTTTATTATAATACTATACAACTACTGTGAGGAAAACTTACAAAATCCTTAAATTAAATAAATTATAGTAAAAACAAGACAAAAACATTTGTTTACAGACAAAGAACTGAAACTGAAGGCAATCAATCGTTTTTAAGCTGTCGGGGTTTTTGTTTTAATATTTTTAGCATTTCAACTTTAATTTGTTCATTTTTGTGTATCCGTATTAAACTTGTAATTTTCGGCTAACGATGATCAGTTTTAACCAAATTCCATATCTATGCGGCATAACCAAGTATTCTATTTCCCAAATGATCCACCAAAGACCAGTAAATGTGTTTGCATTATTGTAAGCTGTAGTCCTTGCTCAACGAGTGTTTAAATATTTAAGTAACCGAAGTGTAAAGCTTTCGACTTTAAGATAAATGAACTCATTAGCATATCGATTACATTAAAGCTCTTCCGCTTTATTTCACTTCAAAATTAACAATTACTAAACGAATTATGGCCACGTATTGGTCAGATGGTTTACGCTATACCACAACCAAGAGGATTAATATCCCATCGTTTTTGCGCAGTATAAAAGTGTTTTGAAAAAATATTAATATTTTGAGATAATAAGTTATCTCGTCAAATTTTCAATACGGCTGAAATATATATAGGATACATAGATAAGGACAATATATACTAGTGGAAAAATTTCAGGGTTCAAAAAAACAATGCAATTTTTTTACGTTTTTGAAATGGCTGAATTTCCGTTAAAAATAGTCGTACTGGAGTTTTTAATATGAGAAAATAGACCGAGAATATAAAATAAAATACTGTGTAATGTATTTCATTTTTTTCTGTCACCAACTTAATTCTACAAACTTATGTGTTTATTTCTTCATCATGACGCATTTTCGTTTCATCAGTCTTAAATCACAACAAGTTGAAGAAATTTCTCTTCAAAAATATTAAATAATAAAATCTGAAACACGTTAGGTTCAAAATATGGCACCTAAAACTCAAATCATTTATACCTTAAATCAGTCTTAAAGTGCCTTCGTGGCTCGTCAGGATATCGATCACTTTATCTCGCAGTTCCACTTCAATTCACTTCGCAGTTACTTCGTCGCTATCTTCACGACAACTCGCTTCAACTAATTATTCAGTAGACGGAAACAATTTATATAATTTGAGAGCCTTTGTAATTATATTTCTCATTCAATCGTTTACGAGATGCATTACGAGATGAAAATGGTTGACGGAGCCTGTCATATATTTCCTGAGTCGGTGATCAACTTTATATAGATCAGGAGTGCTATGTAAAATAATAACCATTTTATAATATTATTAACATTGTGTAAGTAATTTGTATGAATTAGTAATATTTTTTTAGAAGCAAACATTGCTGTACTCGGTTGAGTACAACGGCAACATACATATAAGAAAATCCTTTATTTTGGTTTCAGTTT
>DWNE01005118.1:0-14341 GCA_018249875.1 Cecropterus toxeus | reverse complement strand
GAGGCCGATTGTGCCTCTTTGTCGCTCGTTCCGCGCTCTCGCTTGCACTTCAAGCCTTAAATGGAACGCCTCAGAGCACGGTAACGCCGAAGGACTCATGTTTTTTGTTGCGTGCAGCCGGCTCCATCTTAAGACGTTTTTACGTCAAAAACTAGTTTGAAAAATATAATATATTTATTAAAACATTTAGACTGACAGCCTGACTTGGATGAGCTAATTACAGAGGTTTTTTTTGTGTTTTTAGCGTTCCGTACCCAAAGTAAAAACGGAACCCTATTACTAAAACTCCGCTGTCCGTCTGTCTATCACTAGTCCGTATCTTATGAACCGTTGTAGTTGGACAGTTGAATATTCACAGATGATGTATTTCCACAGAATAAAATAAGTATTTAAGGGGACTCCCATACCACGAACGTAATTTTATCTGTTTTTAATAATAAATGGTACGGATTCCGTACTAAGTCAACCTTGTTATGCGAGTTCGACTCGCACTTGGTCGGTATTTTGATGTATTGTTGATTTTCCAGTTTTTAGTTAATTACGTAATTGCCAAATATTAGTAAGCATGCGAAGAAGTCAATCCAACGACTTAAAGTAAATTTACGTTCGAAGATTTCGTTACATTGTTTAATATATCAAGTTAATAAAAGCTTGTTATAGTCACCATATTATTCAATGACTAACTAACGTCACTCATAATGGTGTTGCGTCACGGCAAATAGCTGAAAACCGTGTACCTATTAATTGTTTTACAATTTACGC
Organism: Cecropterus toxeus; assembly: GCA_018249875.1. NCBI lineage: Eukaryota > Metazoa > Arthropoda > Insecta > Lepidoptera > Hesperiidae > Cecropterus > Cecropterus toxeus. Next base: position 13,579 of record DWNE01005118.1, on the reverse strand, counting down.
GCGTAGGCATGAATGCTGTTTAGCATAATTTCATAGGAGTAATTAGTTCCACTTAACTACGATTCGTTCCACACACATTTTAAGATGCAATACGAACATAGTTAATTTAATACTTCCTATCTTATAATTATATTACTTTATATACATTTCTGTAAAAAAGATTTAAATCGAGCTAGTATATTGTAATTATTTATTTAAATCGTCTTTTCTATAGCAGCATAGTGGAAGACCATTTCATTTCTTCTTCTCGGTTGCGATGGTTTTGTGGGTTAAGTGGAATATTTCGTGCACGCTTTTCCCGCCCAAATTCTTTTTTTTATTCCACAAATATGGCAAAATGATCTTAGGTGAAAGGTTATAGCCTAAAAGAAAAATAAATTAATTTAAAATTATTCACGTTAATGAACACAAATATATTTTTCATTTTAGGCCGACATTTAAAATATTACCGCTAATAAGGCACATACTTACTACGTATTAAATAGGCCATAAATTATTTTTTTTTATAAATAAATTATCAATTCAATTTAAATACATTACCTATATCCAACTGATAAATAGGTACTTCCAGAGATAAACCTTTATAGATAGATCAGAATAGTTCGATCGGGAAGGTAGCGCCGCCATTTCTATTTCTAGCCTGAAGTAGTTATAAGTAAGGTTGATGTGTTTGACTCACTTTTATATAAGGCGACCATCTTAATCCCGAAGAGTAGCAACGCAAGTAGATATAATTTATTTATTTACGTCTAGCGGGGACGCTGTGTCTCCCTAAATTAAGTGTAAGTAACTTGTTCAGCTGTTCAGTCTCTGTGTACGGTATGTATCAATGTTTCATATATAAATTTTGTGTTGTGCCTTGAGCTATGAAATAAACGTTTTATCTATCTATCTATAATTGACTTCAGATAGAATTTATTATCTGTGAAGTTGGTTACAGATTCAACAATTACTATCAGGAGGATGCTCGTTTACTACTTTAAACTTGTAAACAAACCATTGTAAAATTTAAATACAGGTGTATTTAAACTGTGTTCTAATTAATAAAGATTACTCTCTTTTGTTTTGTTTGAAGGATAACTTACCGATTATCTATTCAAATTCAAATTACGCGAGTACTCATGGTGTTTTCAAGGAAAAATCCCAAAAACTTAACAATTCAAGTCTTTTGTTATAATTCGTGATGTTTTCTAGGAATTTCGCTATATATAAAGAGTTGTTATGTTGTATTTTACAAACTTTAACTTGTCAGTTTATAGATGTAAAAATTCTTCAGAATCATAAATTTAAACGCATATTTTTGTAACAAAATATGGAAACCGACTTCAATGTCACCTGGAAGCAAAAAAAAATTTTGATATATGTTGGTTTCTTACATACACAGTACATAGTCCCGAAATCGGCGCTAATTACATACAGTTTTGGGGAATTTGTTCTATAACATGTATGTACGTATATATATACCTATTGTAATATTATAAAAAAAAACCATTGTGTAAAAAATAATTTTGAAAATCGGCCCAGAAAGGCAGAGAAATCGGTGAACATACATAAAAAAAACATTCGAAGTCGGTTAGAAACTAAAAATCGATTGCTAGAAACAAAAAACTCATGTTTTAATATTTTTAACAAGTTTTTTGTAAAGACTAGATTTGAAGTCTTAAAAATTAAAGCCGCGGTATCAAGCTAGTATTGAGCCATTGACGGCATATGATAAATTGACCGTTTAACGCAGGGTATATAAGGCGTTTCGCTCAAAATTTTAGCAAGTTGTAATCGATATTCAGTAATTGCGTTTTCGTCGGAGAAATACTAAGAGTGTAAGATGAAATTCCTGCTAGCTTTCGTTGCAATCTTTGTAAGTATTCTTTATTTTATTTATTTATGGATTACCAACACAAGATACAACTATAAACTATACATTGCATAAATATAACTACTCGTACTGAACTTGCACTTATAGGTAACCACAGCATGCTATGTGTTACAGACTTGTGTTAAAGTTGTTAATGTTAAAGTTGTTACTTATATATTACTAGCTTTTCACCGCATGTATATACAATACATAATTATGTATGTATGTCTGTCTGTATGTATGTTTATTTGTTTGTATGTATGAATGACTGTACGTTCTTTGGCACGCGCTTCGGCCCAAACGGCTTGACGGATTGTGACGTCGTGCGTCATTAGAATCGTCTGTATGGAGAGTGACATAGGTTTTATAATTTAAAAAATGGCGTCTCCAAATAGGGGGAAAAGGGGAGGAGCGATGACCTTTGTTATCATCACAACAATATAGGAATCAAATGAAAGCTAGTAAATATACCATCCTAAAAATCGCCCCCCGTATTTTTCCTCTATTTCCAGGCGCTATTTTTAGAAATTATACATAAATATATACATACGCTCGAAAAACATTACCCTCTTCTGATGCAGTCGGATAAAAATCGAGTATTTTTTGTCGACTAAATATTACTTTTTATGTTTTATTATTCAGGTAAGGTATTTATCGAACGTACCGTATCAGGAAACCGCATTATTAATATAGATTTTCATTTTTCTGTTATTTCAGGCCATTTTGGCGATGTTTTGGATGCAACCATGTTCCGCTAAGCCTGGTTTGATCTCAGAAGGAAGTAAGTCTCATAATAACAATAAATCTAATAACAATAACAATAAATCTAATAACAATAACAATAAATCTAATAACAATAACAATAAATCTAATAACAGTATCAATAAATGTAATAACAATAACAATAAATCTAATAACAATAACAATAAATCTTATAACAATAATCTTATAACAATAAATTTAATTAAAAGGCAATTCTGACTCACTGCCTTATATATCAACGCACAGTCAAAACTACTGTACCTAGAACCTTGAAATTTGGTACAGGGATTCCTTTATCTCTGTTCAGATGTCTTTTTAGGGTTCCGTAGCCAAATGGTAAAAACAGACAGACATGACGAATCTACAAGGGTTCCGCCCTTGTAGATACGTCATGTCTGTCTGTCCGTCCGTCTGTCCGTATGTCACAGCCATTTTATTCGGAAACTATTGAGAATATAGAGTCGAAACTTGGTAGGTAAGTATATTCTGTTAACCGCTTTACGAATTTAATACAAAAATAAAAAAATAATTAAATTTAAGGAGGGCTCTCCATACATGGAACTGAAACTCATTTTTTTTTTATCTTACATACACACGTGGGGCATCTATAGAAAGGTCTTTGAAAATGACATTGAGGTTTCTAAAATCATTTTTTCTAGAAAGTCGATTTTTTGCGACATAATCCCTTTCAAAGTGGTAAAATGAGTGTCCCCCCGCTCTAATTTCTAAAGTAAGAGTGTTAAAAATCTGGATAAAACATATTTTGTAGATGTTATGGAAAACTTTCAACGAAAATTGCTTTGAACAAGATATGGTTGACAGTTTTTGAGGAACAGCACTTTTTCAAAAACCGATTAACATAACTTTGTAATTCATACAAACACTATGAAAAACAAACTTATGTTGGTAGTTGGAAAACTGTTCAACTTTATTTATTTATTTTTACAAAAGAGCTATATTTTTTATTCAAGATTTGTGAACGGTAATACCACGGAACCCTTCGTCTGCGAGTCCGACTCGCACTTGGCCAATTATTTACTATTACGAATTATGGATATCAAATAAGAGCTCATAAATAGACCATTCGGAAAATATATATACTTTAATACATTTACTTAGTTATTTTGACGAAATGTGACGTAAAGCGTTAATTTATATATATATCGTTATTAACTCAATAAGAAACGTTTTAAGCAGTCGGATTTAATGTGTTTAACAATGTTACTAGTTCAATTTTAAGCAAATAAAACTTCAGTGTAACGTATGGTTTCAAAGTAAAATATCACGTTAAAAGTATGTGCAACAATTACAACCCCTATCACGAATCCTGCAAACAAAATTGGACGTCCCTTTGAGAAAAAGGTCGCGAAATGTTAAAAATTCAAGACATGTGTCTTTCAACACGAAAAATGTACGAATTTACTGAATATGCCGTATATTCGGTAAATTCTTTGTAACGCGCAGTCTTTTTATTTAATTTTTGTAACAGACTTCCACATATTTTGGTGTAATACATTTAACTTGAATTATTATGAAATATATATGGGTACTATAAACACATGTAAAGACATAAAAATGTATATTACAAAACAAAAATGAATAAACAAAAGTGTATATTCTGTCACAAATTGTAATGTACATCAAGTAGAAATCATTATGTATATTAAATTTAACGCTTGTATTAGTTTTTTACAAAATAGTAAATAAAAGTATTATAATATATATGTTTTTACATTGGTCTATTTATAAGCTTTCATTTGATACCCATATTGTCTTAATAATAAAAAAATGTGATTTTTAAAAAATATATAGCCTATGTCACTCTGCAAGCTGAGACAATTCTAATGATATGTCATATGTCACAATCCGTCAAGCCGTTTGGGCTGTAGCGCATACCAAGGAAATGGACATACATATAAACAAACATACATGTCGGGTAGAAATAGTATATATTTGTTGGCGTTGCTTACCACAATAATGTAGATAGATTACTTTCAACCACTTCAGGCTTTCAAGTAAAAGCTTTCCCAAGCTTCAGTGCACTTTTAATTACTGCAGACGCTCGGATAAAAGCAATTTTGAAACGGCAATCAGCGCTCTACTTTATTGAGAGGTATAGACGCATAAGTCCGTCAAAAATGGTTCAGCCGTTTCAAGGATTTTACTTATATTATAATTGAGAAAGTTTGTTATGAAGTATGTGTGTATGTTACTGTTTCAGTTTCTTTCTTTCTTTCAGTTTTTCTTAAAATTACCGTTCAGTTTTCGTTTTTGGTGTTGTTTCGTTGAGCCGATATTTCGAAGCAATTGAAATACTTCTTCAATTTTGCTTATTTTTCAAATTTCCAAAACCGCATATTCTGAGTAACCGTAACATATTAAAAAGATTAATTAAAGTTTTGAAACAGTTTTTGTTGAAATACCTAGGGGTCCTCGGCGTAATCCTTTTCAACATTGAAACCTCGTGCAATGTGTTTATTAATAGCGAATCTAATTATGCGCTTACCTAGTTTCGCTTTCATCTAATTAACATTAACTATGTATAGGTACATTATTTCAGTGTAATTAAAGGTATACTGGAAGCAAGTTTTGATTGTGTTTGCTATTAATATATGGGCTAGGATGAGTGGTAGTATCTTGATATAAACGATTTATAGCGCAAATTATGAATTTTGGGGAAACCTTCGGAGTTCTGCAAGTACTACAAGAAGAATTTTGGGGAAACTTCGGAGTTCGTCTGCTTAAGTACTATTGCAATACTTTGACGCCCCGCGTAACCGAGCGGTCACCATACCGGTCTGACACGTGAGTTCCGGGTTCGATTCCCGGCCAGACACACATCTGCATATCATCTGATCCGGTGGTAGTGTAAGAAAAAATATTGTAACTGACAATTTGTAAGTGCCCCCGTAGGCCTATGCAAAAATAAAGACATTTCATTTCATATCACGGTTAAGGTATTGGAAGTAGTTTTTTTTATTTCCCTCAAGAGCCAAATAAATAAATATGTAAGCGATAATTGCCAATTCCCTCTATTTACAGTAGATTTTTCTGTGATTTGACTTACCAAAGGTATTACTGTTTATATGTATTATATAAAACGGTATTCAGAGGTTTTCGATTGTAATTGTGGGTCATTCGAATTTTTTATTCAAGATTGAATGTAAAATTTGTTTCCCGTGTTACTGCTGCTGTAGTCATACTAATCAAATTACTAGTGTTAGATTGGTAGTAGCGCGGATAATAAGCCGCTCAAACTTAGTTTTCTCTTACAATTAGGTGGTGTGTGCTCATTTGCTACTATATTATAGCCAAACAAATTGTGTGCAGGGTGTATCAGTTGGTTATCCTGCACCGTTGACCGATGTATCATTGATTTTGTGGAAATCAAAGGTGGACAAAATATACTGGATAAGGTAGGTAACATTCAAGATATAACTTTTATATAACCTGTTATAGTACAGTTGTAGTGGAGAAAAAGCAAAAACCTTTACCTAAAAATAAGATAAGGATTTTCAAAGATATACACACATTTTCAGTTTTCATTGTAAAACACGCTTTGGGAACTCCGATAGCAAATTTGACGCGAGACGAACCTAACCAAAGAAATTCAAGTCCGCGCACATCGGGATCTGCAAAAATATGTTAAAGAGAAATGTTGTCAGATGTTTTCCACTATTTTCTAATGTCCAGTCATGTCCGATTGGACAATATAATGATTGGAAGCATCAGAATGTATTTTCCAAGTTTAATTTTATCATTAACAACCTTATTTTTTATTTGCTAGTAAATTAGTTTTAGAATACAGATCGCTATTGTTATTCATCCCATCAATCCATCAGCCTTTCGAGGTCCATTGCTGGAAATAGGCCATAAACGGCTATTGTTATCATCCAACAATAATTAAAACAAAAGGCACCGTGTATTGTAAGTGATTTGCAAAAAACGTATTTCTTTCATCAAATACCTTCTCTACTTTTTATTTAGGATAACATCCCTCCTCTCCTTCTTTATAGGGGAAATGAGTTTTCAGCGTGACTTCTGAGGGCTGATTGGTAAGTGAAATATTTATTGCATAAATGTGTGCTGAACGTGCCATTTCTATTCAACATGTTCTATGGTTCTGTACATTTCGTAACGTATAAATACCATCGTATTTTGGAAGTCGTTCTCTGAAATGACGCACGTCATTCGTGGACAGACAGTAGACCGCCGTGACGTGCGCTCTTCACGATAATTCCTTTGGGATTAAATATACTCGTACCTAGTAAATCAAAAAAATTGTGTAATATTCATTTCTAAAAAATATTAGTCTTACTAAAATAATCGTTGGTTTTAAGGTTGGTTCTATGCGTGCAAATTCTGAATTAATTAATAACTAAATATTATTTATTTCCTAATATTATATATGCGATATTTATTATTATACTATTATTGACAAATTATTGTATCATTAATATAATAAATAAGTACTTAAATATTCTTTTTTTTTGAGATATTTCATCTTTCTTAATAATTTAATTCTTCTTAATAATTTATTAGTTACACAAAAACCAAATAAAAATACGTTTTAAATAAAATATTTTATTTGTAAAAGTTTAACGTACACTATAGTTAATGAAACCTATAACAAAACTATTTCTATTTACACAGTAATGTAGTAACATAGTAACACATCATGCATTTAACATACCAATAAAAGGAGAACCGTAAGAATAAGACGGCGGTTATTCCGAAAACCAAACGTAACATCATAAGCTCGGCTGCCACAATTTTTCCTACAATCAAATCATGGAATTTCCTAGTTAAATACGCGGAGACAAATGTATTTTCCGGTCGATCAGTTCGTGACGGGAATACCAAGCGCCGCGACTCAGGACTCGTTATTGCATTATCGAGTTTCATTCGGGAATCTATGTATTCACACCGACTTAGCGTTCAAAACATGATAATCCTGATGGAGAAGTTGAAAATACTATGATGAACCGTGAAGAAGTTGAAAGTGGAATTAAAACCAAAAAAGTTGTCAACTAGTGTATGGTATCTTTTATATATTGCATTGTTTGTGGTTTGCCTCGCATTTTACCTTTGCATTGTTTGCATTGTTTGGTTATAGTAAAAACATAGTTTTTATTTGAGTTTTTGTTTCGAGTATAAAGAAACAACGTTCAGCAACAATATGATATAATTATTTATTACATTTACAGAAACAACACAAATGATATCAGATAGTAGTAAACACAAGACATTGAAGAGTGTTAGTGAAAAAATAAAGAAATATAGTACAAAATTAAAAAGAATTTAGTAACGCCATATTTTCAGATCATCCTTACATTGATACATCACGGGGGTTTTAAAAAAATGTAGGTCCGCGAACTGAACCTCTCCGCTATTTTGGATTAACCTCTGTCAATACTAAAGTTAATCCAAAATAGCGGACAACTTAAGTTAGCGGACTTTTGGTAGGCCTTTAGGAAAGGCCTACCAAAAGGTATTAATTTAGTAGGAAGGAATTCACAGGAAATTAATTTAGTAGGAAGGAATTCACAGACAAAAAGAAATTAAAAAACAGCATATCTTGAGTACCCGTAACATATTAAAATGTATAAATTCCGCGATAATATTAGTCTAAAATCAGGAAGGAATTATTTTTATACTTTGTGAATCTTACTAAGAGATGAAAAATAGTGACCTACGCAATATCTACTGGTTGGATTACGATGAAATTTGGCACACAGATATTTTATGACAAAGGTTACTGAACAAAAAATACGTAAAAAATATTGAAATAAACAGATTTTTGCACCCTCAGGTGTTAAATTTTTTATTGCCAATGATCACGAAATGTCTTGTTTAACCTGTCGCGAACAAAATGTATTTTTCCTATATATGGTCGCGATGTGAATGCCAAGAGCATAGTTGACAGCTCGTTTAAGATGATATTTACTTGAAAATATTTTTTATGTCTACATATAGGTTGTTTCGATCATTATCCTACTTGTAAAGTGAATATAAAAGTGTTAAAGTGTCAGTTATCAATTAAAACGACCTTAATACATGTAATAAAAGTTGTACACATGTTTAAAAAAATAGAAGTAATTACAAATTAGTAATACAGAATTTTGTGTAAATTTCACAAAGTTTTGACCCTGTGGATGTGTTTGGAATCGCGTTAAACCAAGATTACTGAATAAGATTTATTATATGTAGTTAAATATATTTTACGTCTATATCTGGACGTAACTTAGTCTTTACTTTATTAAAATTAATTTACTTTATCAACCGTTTTTCAATTTAAAGTTATATTGCGTTTTTAGGCGCGGTTGGAAACAAATATAACCCCGTGATCGACTTCAAATAAAACCCCTGTTCTGTGTAAAGTTGCTCGAAGATGTCTATGGGCGGCAGTGACCACTTATCGTCATGTAAACTGCAACTGCACTTGCTACTTCATTCTTATAAAAAAACAAATTCGGTGGCATAAGATTATTTATTGAAAACCGTTGCATCATCTATTCGTTCGGAATACACTTTTAGAGGCAACACGTATTATATTTTATTACCAATTATTCTTAACCGTCTCTTCAGCTAAGGCCTGAAGTTATTTCCCAAATAATATAAAATTAAAAACTTATTATCGCTGCGAACCTCAATTTTGTCGCCATAAGTAGCTTTAAAAGTCAGAAAACGTAACTTTTTAATTGTTTGAAAATCATAGATTGAAATATGCATTTAATAGAATGGAACTTACATAATTATATGTACCTACGTAATTTTGCGACAGAATAAAAATGCTCTTAAGAATTAACACTTCAATTCCGATCGAGTTTGCGCCAGCAAGCCGGGACGTTGGAAGTAGGGTTACCAACATTTTGTCAACAAAATATAGTATTTTTCAAAATAAGCTTTACATTATAGAACACATATTATGAAACATACAGTAAAAGATATAACATGTAGACAAAAATAATTATTTTAGTAAATCTATACGTCTTAGATTTTGTGAAGTGACATGCTTCTTTTAAAATTAATATAAACACGCGTTCGTGAAATTTGAATTGAAACTAATGGATTTATTTGTTGGATTTCGGTGGCGAAAATATAGTATTTTGCGTTATTACCCGACTGCGTAAGAAGGAGCGTAATGTTTTTCGAGCGTATTTATGTAAGTATGTTTATACAGGTACATGTACAGCTTTTCTTTTTTTATAAATATGAAGTAGCAAACAAGCAAGCAGTCCACCTGATGGTAAGTGGTTACTGCCGCCCATGGACATTTGTAAGCAACTTCATATAGGACAAGGGTTCTATATGAAGTCTATCACAGATGCGTTGCTACTCCCGAGGACTGAGATGGTCGCCTCATATAAAAGTAAACCGGTTGATCTACAGCCCAAACGGCTTGACGGATTATGACGTATGACATATCGGTAGAATTGTCTCAGTTTGCATATTGACATAGGCTATATAATTTTTAAAGATAGCGCCTGGAACTAGAGGAAAAAGGAGGGGAGGTAAAGACACCTATCTAAATAAATACATATATTGTAATACTTTTACTTGTACCCGAAGTATAGTACAATACTATATGTATATGATAGTACGGTTGGCAACCCTAGTTGGAAGCGGTTGAATATTGATAAAATAAATATTGGAGTACGTGACCGAACGCTCCGTTGTCTGACTATTTGCCTCCAATTGATGACTGACTAAGTTATTAGTTTAAAAGTCTAGAAGCGTTTCGCTTTTATGGATCTTTGATGTATTTTGGTTAGCTGTTTTGTCACACGTCAGCACAAAAGTGATTTTTGTAATGTGCAGTGACAGTGCAGTCTTACATATACACTTTTAGGCTTTAAACAGGATTGAAAGAGTTGTCTTACTTACGAACTTGTAGGTTTTAAACATGTTTTTTTTTCTTAATTAAAGAGGAATAATATGGTTTTCTGTCTGTTCTTTGTAAAATATTTTCTTTATAAAAAAGAAATAAATGTCAGACGTCACGTGAAGCCTGGCAGACGTGAAAAATCGTGTTTGTACAAGTAATATGCAATCGTACAAAATTGTGACAGAAACTACATTTTTTTACAGAAAATTATGACTATTTATAATATACTTTTTACGTATACCATACCTATGATAGTTGTGTGTATGATGTGGCGAACCTGTCGTCACGGCAAGCCTCGCCACGCCAACAGGTTACCTTCGCCTATAGATGTTTTACATCAAAAAATGCCTATTGAAATGCGCGCAAGACATGCCACATGTTTATTGAATTTGAAGATATAATAATCTTATATATACCTAATTATTCAAGTTAACTAGCTACCTAATTGTACCTGATTATCTCGTATTTAGATGTCTACATAATAAACTTACATTTTTTTCGGACTGGGCGCTTGTGTATTCGCCTTCATGGCATATCTCTATGTCACTCATGATATAGGAAATATCTCTAGAGTCGGGTTATAAGTGTAAAAAGCGTTATTATTAAAATAACTGTATTCGTAAGATATACAAATATCCAGTCATGGGTATATGTGAACAAAGTCCTCACAATCCCGTTTTCCAGCTGACTTCTTCCCGGCGTGTTTGTTCACGGAGTAGTGGAAGGCGGTGTTTGTTCGGGCGAGATCCTTCCTGGACAGAGCAAACGGATATTCAGTAGTTTGGACGTAAGCACTTATTGGAACGGCGTTGATCCGTGAATGGACACCTTGAGAACGCTACGATAGTTTCCCCTCACGCCAAGAATTGTGGAATACTCAATTTAAATGTGAATTCCTAAATTTGTCTTCGTTGAATATTTGTGTTTGTAACACTTCGAGTAGAAGGCATAAACGTACTGCAGTATCTAAAATCGTAATGTACTGAGTAGGTATTACTTTTAGCCAACTGCTAATGTGTTCCGAGGATATGTAGGTAAGTATGTGTATATGTTCTATATATTTTAGTTGCTTAGGGAACGCAAGATTTCATTCTATCAGATTGAAGGAGCGAATGAGTGCAATGCATTACATTAACATATGTCTATATATGCCAAGACACAATAAAATATTTTAAAACTCGGTAGCTATGCAATGATTATCCACCCTTATATCATTATATATTAATTCGTTATTTCTCACTTAAACTTTTTTGTTTCATCATTATATTATAACAATTGTCTGCAAAGAATGATGTTCACTCCTGTAATAGGCAAGCATTCGTCCATGTAAAACAATTACAGTACAGTACAAAACTTATGTTATTGTCAGTGCTGTTGGTGTGTACATAGAAAAAGAGCATCCAGCCCGCCTAATGGTAAGCGGTTACTGCCGTCCTGGACATCTGTAAGGAACTTCATACCGAATAAGGACTTTATCAGAAGTCGAACACAAGTGACACCTGAGACGCCTGAAATATGTGTGGCGGTTGTACCTCTCCGGTCAAACCATGTACGTTTTACCACATTGACACTTTTAAATATTGTTTCTATTATAGCATTATCGAATGTAAAGCGTAATCAAGACATTAAATACATGACAGGAATGATTATCGCGTGTAATGCAATATTTGCGATTTTTTTTTGCAGTTTAGTAAGTTATTTTTTTGTATTACGCTCACACGCTTTCTACACTCATAGCTCCACACTAGGATTTTCTCCTGTGTCGTGGGTGCCATGGACACACAAAGACGAATACACAAACACCCAGACCCAGAACAGAAATCTTAACTCATTATTCGTATTTCTGTCTGGCCGGGAATCGAACCCAGGACCCACTGCGCGTCAAACCGGTATGGTGACCGCTCCGCCACGCGGGTCGTCTAATCGTCGTCGGGTTTTAAAACTTTTATTTGTAGAGAACAAAGGGAAGTGCTTATACTAGGCGTTCTGATGTAGCTCTCAAGGGAGGCAACGCAGATTGCTGAAGCTCTACTCCAAGGAATCAGATTGATTATGATGTCCATCCATGGGTAAGTGCTACAGTCATCAGGACGGCAAACTCGTTTGCTACTTTTAAGATATGAAAATACTTACATGTTTTATACATGCTATTGAGTGTCAGCTTCATCTTTTTGACTTCGATATCACAACCTAGTGATTTACCCGGCTTTGCCATTTAACAGAAATTGACAAGCAGATGTTGTTTAACAGGTGGTGGAATTAGTGTTGTTTAACGGTAGATACGCCATTAAACAACAACGCCCTATTTTTAGCGTCAAGCACTTCTTGCGTGGTTCTTCTTTCTTCGGTTAATTTGCATGTTCGTTTGCTGCTTTATATGATAAAAAAAATGGTTTAGTAGGGAGTTGCAATGAAATATTACTATTAAGCTGTAAAAAATGGCTACTTGCCCTGACAAGAAAGAGAGAGAGAAGGGCCTGAAGGGCACCACACAAGGTAAGCACCGGTGAGTTCTATCTGAGATCCAGGGATTTTCTATATGCACATTGAGGCCATCGAGGGGATTTTAGTGACTAAAAAAGCTAACATAACTGTGCTTTTTCCCACGGTGCTAATCACACGGTGCTTCGTACATCATACATACCTCAGGGGTAGCAATTTACCTCTCGACCTCGGGTAGGTCTAAGCCCTGTTTGCAGTTTATTGTAAATGTCTATGGGCGGTAGTAGTCACTTTATTATTATTAGACTGAAGTTGCAAGCGAGCGTGCAGTCCACCTGATGGAAAGTGTTTACTACCGCCCATGGACATGAAGTCGATCACAGATGTGTTGCTACTCCCGAAGACTAAGTGGTAGTCTCAAATAAAAATGAGCCGGCAACCACGCCCTTCCACCGGAACCCAAGACCTGTTTCACGCTAAAATAAGTAGGTGTGGTGTTGGTACTTCCCCGGTTGAACTACATTGGATGTACCAATTTCTATATTATAGAAAAACTAAACGACCAGCTGTTTTCATATGGGACTAAAACTCGATGCTCTACTAATACAGTTTTAGAATAGAACTAATATTTA
>DWNE01005117.1:0-14344 GCA_018249875.1 Cecropterus toxeus | reverse complement strand
AAGTCCACTGCTGGACATAGGCCTCCCCTAATCTGCGCCACTCCGACCGGTCCTGCGCCATCTGAATCCAGCGGTAGATCCAGCCGTCTTCTTCAGGTCATCAGTTCACCTGGTCGGGGGCCGGCCTGTACTCCTTTTGCCCAGAAGTGGTCACCATTCGAGGACTCTTCTACCCCATTGGTTGTCTGCCCTACGAAAGATGTGGCCTGCTCATTGCCACTTCAGCTTACTAATTTTGAGATCTACATATGTCAGTAACTTTTGTTCCCCTACGGATTTCAACGAACGATTTGCGAATTCTGTCACGTAGGGAAATACCAAGCATTGCTTTCTCCATAGCTTTTTTGCATAATACGTATTTGGCAAAAAATATCTATAGCATTAAGTCCATCTGATGGTAGGTGGCCACTACCCATAGACATCTGCTAGAAACTGGGGTTCATACAAAACTGGGATTTTATCTGAAGTCAACAACAGAACTGAACTGAATGGTCTAATATGGTCACCTCATATGAAAGTGACCCGGCAATCACACCCTTACACCGAAACGCAAGAACTTAACGCTAGAAATAGGTGTGTGCGGTACCTTCCCGGTCGAACGACGCCGGTTCTACCACCAGACTACTAGGTACTGAAGCATGGTAGGGCGTCCCGTTTCAACGCGGATTGTGCAAATAAAATTAGTCAAACAATATCAAAAAAATAATCTTTTTAACACATCGTTACAAAGTCCAGCCATTTGCCATAATCGCATATCTATATGCAAATCTCAATGGACGGTCGGTTCGGTTTAATTGCGTAACGGATGGATATAGGGTGTAGGGGTTGTGGAAAAAGAAATATCTTTATTAATAAATATTATTTCAAAATCATTGCTAAGTTATGTTTAGTACTTTTCGTAGTTTTGTATTTGTAGTAGTAAAATAATGTAATAAAGTGAAATAATATGAAAAAAAAAGAGTTTTCTATGTATATATTTATACGTCTTAAGCGAAATAATCCAATATCATTACCCATAAAATTTATTTGCATTGCTTATATCTTTTTGTTTTAGTACGTCAATCACATTAAATATTTCTTTAACTGCATGAAAAAATATACATTTTTATTACATACATACAAATTTATGATAGACCAACCATTTATATTATAGATATATTATATTTATAGATAATAATCACGAAATGACCTTGGAATCGATTTTATTGTACCAACTATCGCTATTTCTATTTCCGTATTAATAATAATATTTGTATACGAGTAAATTATGATAAAAAGTATATAATATGTTCAGCATAAAGATAAATATTAGCACTTATCAGCTTGTAATATATTTCCGACAAAAAGGAATCCTTTAAAAGTATATAGGGCGGGTGGAAATAGACAATTCGGATCATTTCACGTCGCAAGGTACATTTAGCCGGGGGACATATCTGATGGAGACTCGCATAAAATTCCTCATCCTATATAAAAATTCATAAGGGTATTTTACCTTTTAGGCGGACCTTTAAAATGGCCAAATATTTGCTGATGTATGTATCTATGTATAAATTGTGAATACCGATGACATGTTTTGTACATTCTTTTATCGCGATAAAAATATTTGGTGTAAGAAAGAATTTCAGTTTCGCATTTTTGATAGTGAAAATACATGTGTACTTACGCATATTCGCACGCACCTATCCACACATACACAAGAACACAGTCTAATTTACACACATATGCATGAAAAGTAATTTTCACTCGATCTTAGAGATGTGCATTCAATCAGAGAAACAAACGTATAAAGTTTCACATTTAGCAAGACATAATTATGGGGAGTTTTAAATGACAAACAGAAAATAAAAACTCCAACAGTCGCGTATAGTATTGCGACACATAAAAAAAAACCAAATTATTTGGTATTGCTTCCTCGATAAATCACATGTCCGGTTATATTAAGAGCGATTTTCATACAAAACTGTATTGCACTTCGCACATTTTCCAAAAGACATAACCGAAATGGTGTCCTCAGGAGATCAATTCAATTTCCCCTGCTCCGGTACGTAGTGCAGATTCGCCGACAACGATCGCATTCTCGTCGCATGAAGCGTGTTTTATGGTCACGATGTTGGATACCCCATTATTTTGTCCGCTCACCATCATTGTACTATTTGCGCAACAAATGGACATCAAGTCTGGTAATTCACAAAAAAGTGTATTTCTTTTTACCCAATAGACCGGTTTTCGAGTGTATGTATGTTTGTATATATGTATGACCATTTTTGGTACGCTCTACAGCCAAACGGCTTGTCAGATTGTGATGCATGATGTATTAGAATCGTCTTAGTTTGCAAAGTAACATAGGTTTTATAATTTAAAAAAAATGGTGCCTGCGAATAGAAGAAGATGACTTTTTTATTATGACGATAATATGGATATCAAACGAAAGCTAGTAAATATACCATTTTAAATACACATATATATATTATAATAATTTTACTTCACTATTTTGATGAAAACTCATATAAGCTTAAAATGAAAATGTATAGTAAATAGTTAGATATACATGCATCCACTTCTACAATCGTCGTATTATTGATGTTCTAACTTGGAATAATACATTTATAACAATCCGTCCAATAATTTCAACGGTATAAGCAATGGAAATCAATTATCCATCTTTTGTACAATGCAGACAATGTAGCGTTCTCAAATTCGAAGCACGTTTAACTGTCACGTCATCAGCTACTTCCAACCGTATTGAAAGCTTTGTACAATTTTACTATCAATAAACATTACTGTACTATTTGGTTGGGTATTTATAACGCTTAAACTTGACTCTATATAAAATTGCATTAGACACGCGAGCTACGGCTTTAAATAAGGGAAAAATACAAGAATAGTATGACCAATCTTATAATAATTTCTTTCGATCTTCTTAAAAAAAGTTATCGACACCGTTACGCAGGTCATAATTTCGAAGTGAAATTTCTATAAACACCCAGACTCAGAAAATAAATCGTAAATGATCCTAATCCAACATGAATTCTGTTTCATCACAAAAGTTTTATACGCAAAAAACCTACTTACGTATACGAATCAAGCTCTGCATCTAAAATAGAGATAGAACCAACTGTTTGATCTCCACCGAGCGGGTACAAGCAAAACTTTTTTATGTGGACCTTTAAAAATATAGTATCGATTTGTTCAGGACAGCGCGCCTTTCGAACACAGGCGGGAAATAGGCCGCGCTGCAAACAGAAAATTTCAGTTGCTACATTTGTTGGGTACTTGGGTACCGTTTGGAATATATAAAGTAACTTTTGTAGCTCCACTCCGCTCGTAGCATGTATGAGGCATGGATTTAAATAAATGGTGCTGTATTTTTTATTTTCCACGTTTCTGAGTTAAATGTACAGATTTTAAGATTTATTTCTTTTATGAAAAATGTGGTACAGACTTTTTTGTAGTATAATATATATTTTATTTAAAAATGTAGCACATGAGTGGGCAAACCCGATGTTCGCGCTGGTCATGGTTGCCTGTGGGTATTTATAATCAGATACGCAGGTACCTCGATTGACCTATGAAACTTCCTGGTGGTCGAAGCAATCTTCGACTGGGGAGATACCACCGAAGCACCTTAGGTGTGAAAGGTGCATTTATATAGGAGGCCACCATCTTAGTCCTCGCTACGCATCTTTGTTAGACTTCAGATAAACCACTGTTTTATACGAAGTTGTTTACAGATATCTATTTCGGCGGTAACCACTTTCCATGAAGTGGACAGCATGCTCGTTTCCTCAATATTATAAAAGAGTAACCTTCAAAATAATGTATATATATAAAATATTAAAACGAGTAAATTAGGAAAGAAGAAAAGAAATGTGTATTTCAAAGTTAAAAAAAATACAGTCGAACATAGAACCACCTCCATTTCGAAGTCGGTTAAAAACAAAATTAGCCAAAATATTTTTTAATCGATTATTGGTTACGTTATGAAACCAAACATTGTTTTATTTCACTTTATTTAGTGTGAATTTATTTTCATATTTATTTGTCACTCTAAAGATGAAATAAACAAAAATGCTGTCAAAGTAAATCTAATATTTTCCCTGTACAAATCCTTCCATTGTCTTCGTCAAATTAATTTCACTTTTTAATTTAATGTCGGCGGCATGTGTTGGTCACTTAGAAAAACCCTCCCGTATTTGGCTCGTAATTAAAATCTTGGGTAGATTTTACGAGCACAACGACGAACAAAATGTGCTTTATACTGCGAATCTCAATAGGGCTTTCAAAGAAAAAATATCTATTTAACCTCATTCTTTTCAAACGCTTTTTATTTTCCCCTTTATTTTAATGACTGTTTCACTTTCAGGCTCTCATTTTCAAATAATATAACTGTTTAAACAAATAAAGATGTGGATTGACTTTCAGATAATAACTTTGTTGACAAATATTTAATATTAAATAACTCGTAAATTTTTAGTGAGTTACGTTTAAAAACGCGTGCGTTCGAAGAATACTTGTAAAAAAAAACTTAGAAGTACTACGTAATAGATAAATACTCATTTCAAATATTAAAAATTGTAAGTTATATATAAAGAGATGAAGGTTCAGTTAAAAAAAAAAAAATACAGACGAATTGAGTACCTCCTCCTTTTTGGAAGACGGTAAAAAGTGGTATAACGAGTATGTTCCAAAAAATCTTATACCAACGTATTGTATGGCGTTGTAACTTTTGAAATGAAAATTTTTGTTGAGCACTTTTTTGGTGAACATAAATCATGGAACTCGCGTCGTCGTTACATAGATATACCTACCTCCGCGCTTTGTTAATATACATTATACATATACACAAAGAGTATATCTGTCTACATATAAATCAATATTTTTTAAGTTTTCCCTTTAGTTGGCAGTTCTATGACGGCAGAATTTTTACGCAACAATTTCCATACATTTTGCATGAACCAAGAACGTAGGCAAATTGCACCGCGTCACAATGATTAGTGAACTATGTAAATGGAATACGGCGTGCTTGTAATGTACGAGGGCCTTTAAACAAACGAGCGACCAGTCATTAGATGACTGACGGCTAGACCTAAGTGATTTGCACTGCGAATCCGTGCAAATCCGCGTCGTAAATACTATGACATCGTCATCAAAGGTCGTCTGTATATATGCAGTAAAAACTTTAGTGACAGTATGTCATACCTGTTTCTGCCGAATGGTAGTATTGCTGCGTTGGGTGCGGGGCGTGGTAAGGAAATACTTACGATCCAAGTGGGGGAGCGGTCATCATGACGGTCTGACGCGCAGTGGGTTCCAGGTTCGATTCTCAGCCAGACAGATATTTGAATGTTAAATTTAGAGGTTCGTTCTGGGTCTGGGTGTTTGTGTTTTCATCTTTGTGTGTTTCCATGACACCCATGATACAGAAGAAAATCCTAGTGTGGGGCTATGAGTGTATCTATAAAGTGTAGAAAACTTATCCGAAGCGTTTTAATTGAATCCTTAGGGATTAAATTGACGGAAGCTTAGGTAAGACTCATATTATCTAGGGTTTATAACACATGTCCAAGGGCTGCAGTGACCACTTATATTCAGACAACACGTTTAATTAATTTTGTTATACACATAAATATACAATACAAATAAATCGACTTATAATAATCCTACCATTGAGCTTTATTTATGTTAAGAAGATATAGTTTACAAAGCACATTAAGATTTCACACATCTTTCAAAATATTAGACTACTAGTAATGTTTATTTTGTTTTGCAAATACACTCAACTTTGGTTTATATTTAATGATAAATATCTCGTAAATTTACGTTAAGCTTTAGTGCTTTTTCCCTTTGTTTGTTTAGGACCGTTCAATTCATACGTAGGATATTTTGGTTGAAAACATTAAAAAAATAATGCTGAAAATATTTAAAAATAATTAATAACAAGATATTAGAAAAAATGTACAACAGAGTGAGTGAGTCAATAGATTTTAGTCTGTCTATAATTGATTTGATGTTTGAACCGTAAGTTTTAATTATAATATTGAAGTAGCAAACGAGCATGCAGTCCACCTGATGAGGAGTCGCTCTGCCTCCCGTGGATCTGTAATCAACCGTAGATAAGCTCAGAGAAACCACACCCTTCAATCCGAAACACAGGAGCGCTTATCACAGTTGTTATAAAGTACTACCTGTCCGCGCTAAGTTCGCCGGTCGACGGTATGCGCTTTCCCCCTTAACGCACCTCTCAGTCGCCCTAAAATGTGCTAAAAGTATCGAAGGCAACGTAATTGCTATAAACGCGTGAAATCATTACTTATGCTGCAACTTAATATTGCCTAGTTTTCGCGGTATTTGTTTTACTTTCTGTAATGAATGACGTCATATCGGCAGCGGCAAACTTAGCGCGAACGGGTAGTACCTAATACTTCTTAACTGTTCACTTTTTATCTTACCTGGTGCAGAATACAGATGCTGCCTTAATATACACTTTTTTCGCTACCTTTAGGTGCAATATATTTAGTTTACTTACTATATTATAGACACTTCGATACGAAGAAACGTTTAGTCGCAATACAAAAAGTCAAGTTCATAACAATTTATTTGTTTAATCTAGCAACTACAAATAAATATGTACGAAAGTCAAAATTAATGCATAATGACATTCACTACCAATCAATCATTGGGTGAATGCAAAAAAATTAGCAGTTTAAACCGAAAATCAGCACATAATAATAAATTAAATGAATATACAAAAACCATATAGAAATTGACCCTGGAAATCTACCCACGTAAACATCAAGTTCATATAAAAACATTTCGTATAAACTATTAACAAACGAACGTCACAATAGTTCTTTGATCTATCAAATCGGAGATAACAAAGCCCAAAAAACAATTACAAATGCGTTGAAGCTTTGATCATGAATACAAATACTCTAAAGATAGCTTCAGGCTGGCAATTATCGATCAACTGACCGCTCGAACCCTTCGAAAAATGAATAGGGGGTCGCTTTGTAATCAAAACAGTAATCAAATGGCACGATGGGGAGAATGCGAGTTAAAACTTTATTTGAATTTTAAATACGACCATGAATACCAATTTTGGTAGTGAGCGTATTGATTTTTCACTTAACGGGATGCCAACTGAAAGGGATTATCTCGAGTATTTTGTTCTCTATTCAAATTAGATTCTATTCATTAGTTTTTATACAAAGCATCCAACGCCATCTGTCAAATAAAGTTAGCAGCGATGTCTGTTTAATGAAATGTTCTTTCTTTTGTGTTTTATTGTTAAATAAAATTGGATTAAATAATTATTTGTTCATTCCTCATTTTCAAATTATTTTGCATATGGAGTATCAATTAAGTATAATAATATTGTGTTAAGAATAGACTATCATGTATATTTTGGAATGGTTTTAAATAGATAATTAAATTTTCCATTTAATTTTAATTGGATTATATCCCTTGATCTAATCAATCTCAATAAAATAGTGCTCTAATTTTAAATTAGTTTAGGCTGGATTACGATGAGAATAAGTGGTGATGCATACGTGAGTATGGTTTCCTGATAACGTTTCTAATTCCATTCCTAAACAAAAAACGCGTTGACTAAACGCAGTTATCTCTAACACAATCTTTGACAAATCACACACGTTCGGTTAATATCCAAAACATCTGAAGTTCTGTTAAAAACTCAAGCGTAAATTCTTGTCGGAAGATTGAAAGTCAAATCCGATTTTTTAAGCTCGGAAATTTCCGAATGTGTGCGTAAAATATGTGTGCTAGTGTGGTTAATTCTTTTAACAAGCATTTAACTACTTTTGACAGACGAAATGAAGGCAAATTCTGTTTAGCGTACATTGAATGAACGCAGACAAAAAAATCTTCGTAATTCGTAATTATTGTTCAAAGAAATATATTTTCACGAACTAACGTTGCTGAGTCACTGAACGTACAAAAAGAGTCTTAATGGAAAATAATAACCGCGCCATATTACATTATGGCACTCAGAGGACTATCGAGGGACAGAAATCTGTGTTCGTAATGTTTCCCGAACGGGTGCTTATTGCAAGGATACATGTGATATACCAGAATGTTTTCGTAAAACGGCACTCCCGTTCCGTATTGACATAGATAATGTACTCTTAAGCTGTGAGACGCTCGCAACGAATCCGGTCTCCCGAGAGGTTTTCTAAAACAAAGACGTGAAGTACGAGGAGATTACGCGATATCCCGACTTATCAAAGACCGGGTGTGCTCTAGAAATATCTTAACTACGTTCAGGGAACCACAGATAAACGCGTTTGAAGTTTAATAAAAGTTGAAAAATGTTTTTCATTTTCGTTAAGTAAATTAGTGGAATACGGTGGTGTAGATGTACCTCAATTATCAATGAACTGCACGCAGGAAAGTGGATTTGTCGTAAGTCGCGTTAATTTTAAAAATGTTTTATCAAAATATATTTCTTAACCATTTATATCTATGGCCATATTGTGTTGACTTGAAATAAATGATTTAAGTATAAGAGCTTTGACAAATTAATTTCTAGGCCAGAATAAAGTACACATAAACCTTTGAGAACACAACGACTAAATAGGTCTCACGCTACGTTCATTATTGTTTAATTACTTTGTGAAATAATTCCCGGCATCGACAAACCAATTAGAGGTATCGGAAGATGGAAAATATTTATTTAATAAACATCTATTCATTTTCGTTATCGTATACGTATTTCATTTATAAACATAACGTAAATATGTACGTCAGTTATAAATTGTATTTATAGTAACTATAAGTAACAACAGTACAGTAACAAGTACCTTTCTTTTTTTTTCTTTTTTGTTCTCGAGGGGGAATCCTTCAAAAGGTACCCAACGAAGAGTTATGTGGGATTTTTACCGCACTAAAACCCCCCCGGTGGTCGTCCTCGGCATTACAAAGAGGATTCCGGGATCTCCAAGGGAACGCCACCGGAGTCCTCTGAGCGCGCTGCCCCATCGGGCTCCACCCAGGTGAGCGGCTGGGCCCACCGCACCATCTGGTTTTTACGACGGTATGCGACCACACGTACCGTCGTCCTCTCCGGGGTCGCCTGGCTCGACGTTTCGAGCTCCCAATTTTACCGCCCGCTATCCTAGAAGCCCCTTTTAGTCGCCTCTTACTACAGGCAGGGGATACTACAGGGATAGTAACAAGTACCTAACATCGCTAAAAATATTAAAATAAAAAAAAACCGACAGCTTAAAAACTATTGATTGCTAATAGATTCACTTTATGACACTTTTATCAATTTTCTTCGAAGTAGCAATATTAAGTATTATAATATATTATAAATATAATTGTAATGGTCTGTTTCTTTTACTAGATGTTAGTTTGATACCTATATTGTGATAATAATAAAAAAGTTGTCCTTTTTTTCCCTATTTATAGGCGCTATTTACGAACCAAACACATTTGAAAATTCTGCAAACTGAGAGGATATTAATAATATGTCATAGTCTATCCAGGAGTTTGGTCTGTATCCCGTGCTAAAGAAATGATCATACATACATACGTATATTGTATATACGGTCAAAAAACATTACCGTCCCTCGAACTTTCCCTAAAAATAATTGTAATTGCAAAAAAATAAGTATAAAATACCTATATATAAGATACGCATATAAACTTTAACCATTTATATGAATATACATATAATCCAATAGAATATCCAATTATATCTTTCCCATCTTCCGAGCACAAGTGTTCAAAATCCTTACCCTTGCTTGTTTTGTTAAGCCGACACCATGTGGCGTTGTAAAAACAGCTGGTGACGTCAGTCCCTTTAATCCAGGATACACAACCGCTTTAAATACCCTTCATTCATTTACATAAATCCTGTTCTAACAAGACGGGTTGGTCTAATAAGACTTTGTAATGTTGAGTGGACATGGACAATTTTGGTATCATGTAAAATTTTAATTTAAATAGCCCTATGCTATTACGTGTAGGGCTTAAAGCTCAGAGGTAATATACAAAGCATTGAAATTATATTATACAATTTAAATATGTTGTAGTTGAAACAAAATTAGGCGTATGATATACGTCTTTGAAAATGAGACACATAATCTAATAGTATAATATTCTATTTTTAACATCAGATTTTTTAAATTGACACAAAGATCTAACAAACATATGATCTACCTGATGATAAGTGCCACTGCCACCCATGGACATTTGTAAGCAACTTAATATAGAACAAGGTCTGTAGTCGATCACAGATGCGCTGCTATTCACGAGGACTGAGATATTCGCCTTATATACTAGTGAGCTGGCAGCCACACCCGTTCAGCGGAACTCAAAAATTGCTTCACGCTAGAAATAGGTGTGGCGGTAGTGCCTCCCCGGTCGAACTAAACTGGTTCTACCACCTGACAAAACTTTGGGAATCGAATCCCAAGCAAGGACGTCTACACATTGGATTTTTAAATTTATAGGCTCGTTTGAAAATAACTATATTACTTTATTATTTGCGTTAAAAAGTAGACTATGGATAAAGACTTTCTTACTTAGACACTAAGATCCCTCCCAGAATCCTTACGCATGCCGAGTTAGGGACGAAAATGTTTTTTGATGATGATACAAATAAAGACATAATCGAAAAAGTCGTAACGTTTATTTTGCTACATATTTTTCTGTTTCTCCAGTCTATCTCAAAAACTACTAAAGCAATTTTCCCAAAATTTCCAAGGTTGTATAATCAGTAGAATCCCCAATAATCCAACATAATATCTTTCGTAGATTGGAACGTCTTAGCTACAATATTTGTACTAAATTACTTGTAACTTACTTCGCTACACTGATCCTCAGTTGAAAAGTTTTAAGCTCGGAATTATATCAATAAAGAAAGATATAGGTATGGGTGTTCGGAATATCGGAGATAAAAGTTTTACGTTCAATCTTGGAATTGAAACAAGTATTGCTGGAGGCTACGAGAGAATTTGAGGAGCTTAATATTTATGTAGACCTATTTGTCATCAAAATGACCTCCATTTCGTCTTTCTCGATATCTTTGTTTACGATCTACTCATTCGAATACATTTTGATGGTATATTAAGTTAGATTGTACTTTACCAGCGTAATCAATTTCAATTTTATTTGAATGTATCAATATTAATGAAGCGATAAAAAATAAAGTAAAGATGTCAAGAAACTTGAAGATGGTAGGACCTTATATGGTTCGATTACAGAAGCACCACCGCCACTTCTATTTCTTCCTATAGCACACCCATGTGATAAGGACATAAATTTATCTGAGGCGTTCCAATTAGTAATAGGGGTAGTAACGCATCTATAAGGAACCTCAGGCAAGACTATGGAGTTGATTACAGGTTTCCAGAGCGGCAAGTACCATTTACTTACCATTTACCATTTACTTACCATTTACCATTTACTTACCATTTACCATTTACTTACCATTTACCAGTAAGGTGGATTGTGCTCGTTTGCTACTTTTATAAAAAAAAGACGTTCGCGGGATATTTGACTATCCATGTCGCAGACATTAATTTGTATAATGCTTTAATGGTTAACAAAAATGTCACGAGGGAACTAATGCACCTTAGAATTATTAAGAACGTTATCAAAAGTTTTTTTTTTTATATAATATAAGAGTAGCATGCTGTACTTAGTGGCCACTGCCGCCCAAGGTGTTATTTTCGAAATTCAGTAAAACCCTCTGTCCACGAATGAGATAATAAGTCGATGATTAATAATGAAAGAGGGATGGAACAGCATTCAAGTGAATCGAGGCGACCATTGAAACCGTTATGGTGTTCGATATATCAGTATGGGGCGTGAGAGAGCGATACAAAATGGCTACAATTGACTAAAAAGCGACATTACGCTACAAGTTCACCCAATAAATATTTCTAACTGCCGTTTCGTAAGGAAACAAATGCTCGAAAACACAATGATGGCCGCCGACAAGATACAATACTGCTCAGAGTAAGTGAAGCGTGTCCAACATATTCTGTTTTGTGGGGAAAATTGTGGCATTCATGTTTATCTCTGCGTTGTTTCTATTTCCAATGTTGTTTGTTTAGCAATGCTTATAATTTAGGGCACTAGTTTCGATAATAGTCGCATTTTTACTTTGTTAATTTTCAACTGAATTTAATTTGGACGCTAGCTTTAGTCTTCTTTTGAATTTACAATCAACTCCAGGTTTCTGTAATTCCAATACCGACCAGATGGTAGAACCAATGTAGTTCCACCGGGGAGGTACCACCGCCACACCTATTTCTAGCGTGATGCAGTTCTTGCGTTTCAGTGGAAGGGTGTAGTTGCCGGCTCACTTTTATATGAGGCGACCATCTCAGACTCGGGAGTAGCAACGTATCTGTCATAGACTTCAAATACAACCTCTGTTCTATATGAAGTTGCTTACAAATGTCTATGGGCGGCAGTAACCACTTTCCATCAGATGGGCTGCTTACTCATTTGCATATATATATATATATATATATTATATATATATATGTTCATTGGTGGCAGTAACCACTTACCATCAGTGGGCTGCATCAATGATCCGCGCGGCGGAGCGGTCACCATGCCGGTCTGACGCTAAGTGTGTTCCGGGTTCAATCCCCGGCCGGACAGACATCTGAATATTGAATTTAGATCAGTTTTCCGGGTCTGGGTGTTCGTGTGTTCGTCTTTGTGTGTGTTCATGATACCCACGACACAGGAGAAAATCCTAGTGTGGGACTATGAGTGCAGAAAAATCGTGTTTGTTTGTTGATTCATTTTTATAAAATAAAAATAACCTGTATAGTGATTAGATTCTTGTCAGAAGACAGACACAGGCGTATTGGCCATAGCTTAGGCCACGAGAACTAAGTTGGAACGACTTGTAAAAATGTCTTACCCGTATCATATCCTTCAAACAAGGATACAACATGCTTAGCAATGCTGTTATAAGACAGAAATACCTTTAAATATGATGGAGTTCAAAGCTAACTTAAACACGTATTTCATCTAACAGAAGTTATGGAGCATTTTCGCCAGATTTAGTAGTTATTGCAGTCCTCGGGCACTTATGAAATCCAAGTAGAATAATAGTCCTAAGTGTGGCAGATTACAGTGGTGCAATTCGTGAGGTATAATGATAGAGCTCCAACTTAGTCCTCGAGAGCAGGCTAAGGGTTGACGACCCGCTTGGATGAGCGTTCCGTACCAATGGACTTAGTGGGCTCTGGCTTCGATTCCCGATCAGACTGATATATTAATGATTGATTTAGATTTCTGTTCTGATTCTTAGTGTTTGTTTTTATGTATGGCATCTATAGCAAGAGAAAATCCTAGTATTACTACATGGGTGCAATAAGCGTTAAACAAAAAAAAATGAGGTTGAAATGCCTGATTTAGGTAAGTGTGCCATATGCACTTCAGATTTGGAATTTAAAGGGATTTTATATTATATGTCGAGTAAATTAGACATTTAAGTGAATTTACACTAGATTAAACCATTAATTTGTTAACAAACTGTATTTTAACGTGAAATTCTGGTAATAATTTTCAGGAATTAATATAAAGCATTAACAACAACTCTTCTGATGCACGAATAAACGAAGTTATATAACCTACGTCCAATCACCAATTAATTGAATTGCTAAAAATCTGTTCAAAATACAGGCAACACAACGATTTGATGCACTAATAGAAGACCTCAGAGCCTTTCAATTGACAAGACCTGATTGACCTCAAATGCATTCAGGTTACCCGTCAAGTGCTATTGGACTTAACGAAGAAAATGAGCTAGGGATGCAGAAATGAAGAAAAAAAGATTTATTTTGAGTTTATATTTGAGTAAAATGGAAATGCTATTTTATTATTAAACAAACTACGACTTATATACTCATTCTACACTAAGATTTTTCCTGTTGTGGATGCCATGGACACTACGACGAATAAACAAACACCCAGACCCAGAAGAAAATTCTACTTTCCTTAGTCTGATGTCTAGCCATGGAACGAACCAGGAACCCACTGCGTATCCATTAATTCAGTATTGTGCTTCGTGGAGCAAGAATCTTTGCAGAATGTTAAAAATTTGTATCATAGTCATATTAAATTATGTACCATACTGACCAAGTATGGAATAAATAGAACTATAAGAATAAAGAAGTACAAAGGAGCTTTTGGGATCAAAATTTTCCATATGACTTAGAAATATCTAGTTAGATTAAACACTGTGACAACAATAGTATTTATAAGCAACTTCATACAGAACCCCTGTTCTATATGAAGTTGCTTACAAATGTCCATGGGCGGCAGTAACCACTTACCATCGGGTGGGCTGCTT
>DWNE01005116.1:0-14346 GCA_018249875.1 Cecropterus toxeus | reverse complement strand
TATGAAGATAGAAATAAAATTAAAGTCACTCATGATAAAAGTAGGTTAAGGATAACTTATAAGTGCTCCTTGCTACTTAGTGACATATACCAAATGCTATCATGAAGATAAATTTAAAAAAAAGTACCGAGAACAAGTAGGAAAAAAAATCTATACATATTTAGGGTTCCGTACCTTGAAAGGAAAAAAACGGAACCCTTATAGGATCACTTTGTGTCCATCCATCCGTTTATCTGCCAGAGCCCTTTTTATTCAGGATAGCGAGGAGGTATCAAGCTGAAGTTTGTATCAAATATTTAGGTCTATTGTCCCTTGCTATGATCAAATCAAACTTCTAAGCCAACGCAACGAAACCGACTTCACTGTCACCAAAACAGAAAAAAAAAGTAAATATATGTTGGTTTCTTACATATACAGTACATAGTACATAGTTCCGAAGTCGGCGCTCATATACTTGTAGGACCTAGATTTGTCGTTCTAATCTAACAAAATAGGTTGATGTATGGTATAGCTTTCATTTGTTACCCACATAGTCGTGGTTATAAACAAAATCGCCGCTGTCCAACCTTTTCCCCCATTTACAGGCGCAAAGTTAGAAATACTAGTAGTTTTAGAAATTATATAGCCTATGCTACTTTCCAAACTAAGACGATTTTTTTATACCTACACCTAACGATAAAGCACACGGGCTACCTGATGGTACGTAGTCGCCGTCGCCTATGGACATTTGCAACACCAGGGCAGTCGCCAATTCATCGCCGGCTTTGAAGGAGAACTCTTTTCACACCTTTTTTGACGAGCCCCATGTCATAGTGCACCGGGAATACCTCAGGAGGAAGCTCATTTCACGTCTTACACGGCCGTGGCAAAAACGAATAAGCAAATCAGATCAGGGCAGTTGTAGCGTGGGCTAACGCCGCCTGGTGCGGAAATTGAACTCACCACACATTATACAAATTTTGACGATCAAAAAAAAAACGAATTGCAAAACAAAAAAACGACAATATATAAGTTGCCGACCAAAAAAAAACGTCAATATCAAACTTGATGACAAAACAAGGTTGCCAAATTTTTGCCGCCCCCCAAATCTGTTTTCGCCGCCTCTCTAAATGTGCTGCCCGGGGCGGACCGCCCCTCTGTCCCTCCCTCGCTACGCCACTGGATTAGGATAGATAGTACTAAAGACGAAAGAACCAGCTGTAGATTAGCAGAGTCAACGGAATCTAATACGCCACTCACGTACTCCATTGATATTGAAATGAGATGCCTTTAATTTGTACAGGCCTACAAATTGTCAATTACAATATGTTTATCCGAAACTGCTACAAAACGGAACACGACCTCAACTACGACCTATTGATTTCAATCGCATAATAAGAAGCCTACTGTACAAACAAGACCAAAAATAAAGTAATCGGAGCTTAGCTTGAAACCTATTGAAGGAAGAAACACTAGAAGTTATTCCATTTGGATATTACTTTAACTGTAAACAATTTAGTTACCTGCAAATTTGATAATCAATGAATAAAATTGGACTTATTTTTGTAGGTTTAACGTAAGATTTTTATTCTTTATTTATATTTTTATCGTTTCTAATATCTTTTAAAATACTTTGTCAAAGATTTATTTGAAACATTGTAACAAGAAATCTTATAACACACGAACAGACTTAGACCGCAAATATATAATAAGTAGCATTTGAATCGAATAAAAAATATACTATCCGTAAATAAATATATATTGCAAAAGGCGGCGGATACATTCCTACTCCCGCATAACAACTGAGGGATAAGAATTTGGCTGAAAAACAGCGCTGCACAGAATTCCGATTCCGTGTCAGCAAAATGCTGAGCCACCTACTTTTATCTCTGTACAATAATTAATCTTATTAATCTTACGTATAAATGTAAAATGAGGAGATAATAAAGTATATTATTATTATTATCCGACGAAATATCACTGGTTTCATATGCTGAAACCGTTTTCAGGGTTAACGTTTAGTCTCTTTTTATTTTATGCCCTTGTAACTGACACAGACATCATTACGACCGGAGTGATAATGATATAAAATGTTAGACTGGTTTACGATGTCCAATTTCGACGACGGGTATCTGAATAATAAAAGGATCTGGGTGTAATAAAATTGTAACCGATCTGCTTATACTGTGTACCATGAAGATATTTCCAGAAGATTACAAATTTAATCCTCTTTTTATATTAAAAAAAATCCAGATAAAACGTCGTAATCGAAAACTTGATAATTAGCAACATTGAAAAATATTTGCTAGATCTAAAGAATTTCCAAACTAACCATGTTTAAATAACTTTAAAAGGAAGCTCAATGTCAAAATAAAGCAAAAAATAACATATAGTTAGATATATTTCCAGTTGTCAAGTTTTTGGGAAACATACAATTTCAAACAATTTTTATTTTTTCGCACTCATTAAACTTACTGGAATGAGTGACATCTATCGTCAACATTAAATAAGTTGTAGGAAAGTAACCCTGCATTTAGTTCGTAGGTACGCTCATAGATGGTGTTCTTTGAAGTTACTAGTGCCATCTTCTTTGTTGTTTAAATTAACTACTGACTTTCTGATATAAAATAGTACCCATAGATGGCGTTTATTGAACAACCAGCAGTTTTATTAATGCCATCTAGCAGTATGTATTAGAACTGAATAGTAGAGAGCTTTGTTAAGTACTACAAAAATAAACATAGATGGCGTATCACGACAAAACTTATATTAAGTCCTATACCATTATTATATCTTGAAATAATTAAAGTTCCTCTAGAATTTTGCCATCGGAATTTCCTTAGTACTCGTGTTTCAAATTTTGCCCCCACAGAGTCCTTGTACCGTAACTTAGTTGGATACTTCCCAGGACAAGTACCTATAGTCAGTATTATAATTATATCGAACAATGACTACTATATATGTTTTAGTTTACTATATTATATTATATGACTTGTGTATAAATTTTAACAAAAGTGTTTAATTTACCGCATTTTATGTACCTACGACGCGGTAATTACTACCCAAAAATACAAATAATCAAATTTGAAATAATTTTAAAGTTTAACCAATTTAACCATACTAACTAGTATCTATTCCTTTTCTTTTGTTTCCAGGGGAAACGTCATTGGAGCTATGTCGGGTTAAGTGAGATTTTATCGTACCAAAACACACCGGTGGCCATCCTCAGCACAACAGAAGTCCTCTCAGCGCGTTGCCCCATCGGATTACACCTAGATGAGCGGCCGGATTCACCTTCTTTCCAGTCTTTATGATGGTTTGCGAGCGTACATACCACCGTCTTCCAGTGGTCGTCTGGCTGTGTAGTTCGATCTCCTATTCTTGCCGCCCATAATCCCGTAAGGTCCTTTTAGTCGCCTTACAACAGGCAGGAGATACCGTTGCCCTATTCTAATCCTAGAACTACAGGAATGATAATAATTATCAATCCTTGTCAACTATTATTCAATGCAGTAAGTTCTATACTTTTAAATCTGTTGTCTGTAATTCCCTCAGGACATATATATTTTTTTTCCTTTGTCGGTTTCTACATCACAAAATAACTTTTAACTTTTTGTTATTTTTTATGGTTCTAGCTTTTATTATATAGGCTCTGCAATGATTATTCAAAAGAGAGGACTGTCGTTTTTATGTAGGTATCGATATTGACTATTCCTCGCGGTTCCATGTGTTTAATAAAACCGGCCAAGTACGAGTAGGAATCGCGCACGACTATTATCTATAAATAATTGAATTATTTAGTTTTATGTATTATTTTATTGTTTTATATTGTCTATTATTATAATATAATATTTTTATATTACCTTTTATAGGAAATAAATACAATGAAATTTTAATAATTTGGTTAAAACCGCCATTTTGCGGTGAAAGATCCAACTAGAAGGAATTGTTAAGTTGAATATTGAAATAAGCGCCATCTATCACTCCGAGATAGAACTCTTTTTGCTGTACATTTGGTAGATAGTGCCATCTAGGAAATGTAATGAGCGCGATCTAACACTAACATTCAAGTTGGGTAAAAATCACGTTTGTTGAATGTTTTTAGTAATTGCAGTATGTATAGCGGCAATAGATATATAGATATATAGTTTTGTAGCTAAAATTTAAATAGAGTACTATGAAAATTTTAGCTACGAAACTATCACGGTGCATGAAATACAGCCTGGAACCCGGGGGCGTACCTACCGCCGTATCTGCCGTATCAATTATACGGGGCCCCCGGGCTCAGGGGCCCCAACGTGCGTATACACCACATATTAAGAAAAGTTCCCAAACTTTCTCAGATAGATAATTGTGATGAATAAATATTTCTTTTAATATTATGCCATCTTTTTTTACTTTTGTGAGAAATCTTACCCTCCTTAAGGGCCCCAACTCAGATAGAGTGATAGAGTGGATGGATTTTAACCCGACCGACGCCCGCCGACCCGCGTGGCGGAGCGGTCACCATACCAGTCTGACGCGCAGTGGGTCGCGAGTTCGATTCCCGGCCAGACAGCAATATGAACGATGAGTTTAGATTTCTAATCTGGGTCTGGGTGTTTGTGTATTCGTGTTTGTGTGTCAATGGCTTAAACGACACAGGAGAAAATCCTAGTGTGGGGCTATGAGTGTCGAACGCGTTTTTTTTTTTTAATTTCAAAAGTCTTAATCTCAAGATATGTACTATATATATTTAGATTGAATTGTAAAGTGTTAGTTTGTTGCAATTTTTAACAAGCAGACAAAAACTCAAAAAATAGACACTTGAAATTTTTACAGATGATGTATTTCTATAACAGCTATAGCCACAAATACAAAAGAAAACAGAATAAAAAAAATATTAACTGGGAGCACACATACAACAAACCATTTTTTCGGTTTTGATATACCTACATATTTTTCCTCTCGCGCTCTGAAACCTCCGAGCGCGAGTCCGACTCGCACCTGGCCAGTTTTTTTAAACACATGCGATACACAGACAAACGGATTATTTTTATATGTACGGACATTCAAAATATCCCTTGATCCATAGTTAATACCGAAGGGATACCATTGTTGAACCGACGGAACCAATCAAAATCGCAATATGGAGGTTTCAAGGACTATTGACTCGTTTTATACCGAACACTCGCCTCGCATCAGTACAGTTCAATGGTGTCCGGAACTCATAAATTTCGATAGGATATTGCGTAAAAGCCTTTTCAAATATTGCACTGTTATCGACCTGTGTTTTTATGAACTAGAAACGAGTTATTGGTATGAAAATATCAAAGTAAAGTCATAAGTGGTTTAATAGATGGTAGAAAGAATTTTTGTCCACACCTATTTCTAACGTGAAGCAGCCCTAGATCTATGGGGAGGCAAGCCGAGGCCTATGCCCCGGGCGGCAAGTGCAGAGGGCGGCAAATTCAAACATTACAAACGAATGCGCAACTCATAATTGATTTAACTTTGACCATTGAGACGCCTAGTCAGTAGGAAGTGGAACTCTTGACACGTATACGTTTAAATGACCACCAATTATTGGATATTTGATGACTGAAATCTTGGTGAAAAGAAATTCGAAGTGGGCAGGGGCGGCATTTCTAAGTTTTTGCCCCGCCTTAAAATAATTATACATCCGGGGCTGACGTGAAGCAGTACTTGCGTATGAGGCAACCATCTTAGTCCTCGGGAGTAGCAACGCATCTGGGATTAACTTCAGATAGAACACCTGTTCTGGATAAAGTTACTTATTCAGTCAGCAAAGGAAAATATAGCCACCGTTATATAACAAAATAAATCACTAATAACGCTTTCTACTCATAGCCCCACACTAGCATTTCCTCCTGTGTCGTGGGTACCATGGACACACAAAGACGAATACACAAACACCGAGACCCAGAACAGAAATCCAAATTAATCATTCAAATGTCTGTCTCCCCGGGGATCAACTCAGAACCCACTGCGTATCAGACCGGTATGGTGACCGTTCCGCCACGCGGGTCGTCGATTATATATATTTTTTGTTTTATCAAATAGGCATCGTTGCAAACAATTACGATAAAGAGGAATCCAATGGTAGAACAAAGACTAGATCGTTAAGCCTAAGGTCTGTAAATGCCTCCTTTAATGATACTAATTACACCCCATTCAGATAAGACAATGATGGCCATCAATTAAATTGAAGTAGGGTAAGTATTCCGCACCGTGATAACGTAGGAGACGAGTAAGGGATTTTTTTCATCCAATGAAGTTAGCAAACAAGCATGCAGTCCACCTGATCGTAAGTGGTTCCTACCACCCATGAGACGGTAGTAGAACGGGGGTTCTATCTGAAGTCGATCACAGCCCCGCACTAGGATCTTCTCCAATGTTGAGAGTGCTCTGGACCAGCCCGGCACTTCAATTATTTGTAGGCAGGGCAAAAATTTTAAAATGTCGCCCCTGCTCACTTTATTTTTTTTACCATCTTAATCAGATGTCCGGCAGATGTCCAATAACTGGTGGTCACTTTAAATACGTGTCAAGAATTCCACTACCTAGTGACTAGGCGTCCCAATGGTCAAAGCTTTATCAATTATAAGTTGCGCATTCGTTAGCAAGGTTTGAATTTGCCGCCCTCTGAACTTGCCGCCCGGGACATAGGCACCGGCTTGCCCCCCTAGATCCGGGCCTACTCCGGACATACAAAGACGATTACACAGACACTCAGACCAGAAATCTAAATTCATCAGAGATATACATCAGAGATATATAAAATAATCAGATGTCTGTCGGGGCGGGGATCGAACCCGGAACCTACTGCGTCATATCGATATGGTGGCATATTTTACATGAAGAAGTAGCATCCGAATATGTATTAATATTTAAGTGAACCATAAAAAAATAAGTCGTCGATCAGCATTTTGATGTGAAACATCTATAGGCGGAGGTAAAACTGATCGTTGGCGTGGCGATGCGGAACATTGTCGGAACTATTTTGTATCGCACAAAACTAAGCGGCCTACGGAGTTAGTTCGACTTAGTGTATGTCACAACTTAATGTATGCCATCTACGAACAGTACCCCACTGTTCATAGATGGCGTTATTTTCATTATTTAGTTCCTGTCGCAATCCTATCTTTTATGCATATTACTTGCACGATGTTTCACATCTGCCAGGCCTCTCGTGACAGCAATTTTATTACTATATAGGTTTCTTTTCTGGGATAAAACTACGCATTTTCTTTCACACAGTAACGCAAAATAAACTAGGCAGTGAAAATACCGCTTGCTGCAACAATAACTTTCATACAAGTTATTACATATAGCGAAATAAATTTAGTTAGAAATCCTATCTCCCCAAATCGGTCTGGGGCAAATTGGTCAATAAACTAAGTTACGCTGCAGGCAGTCGTTAGATCAGATTAAGTTTTTGTTAGAACAAGCGTAAAACAAAAGGGTGGTTTCCATTGGGCGTTTTAGAAGCCGCGTGTTAAACGCCAAAACGGCGTCATATGACATCTATCATTAAAATTATTTCTGTTCAACGGCTTCATATGAAATTTCAGTAAAATTATTTTTGTCTTAGTTTTTAGAGTGACATAATGCTATACAATTTTTAAATATGGCGCCTGTAAACAGAGATAAAAAGGGCGCTAGGGATAATATTTTTTTGAAAGAATGAATGAAAAAAATTAAAGCTAATGAAATATCACTACAAAAAATTATAATACTTATATATGTTTATATTGTATTTCACAAATTTGACCCAATAACATAAATGTTATAAAAACAAAATATCTAACTGCCAATTTCAGTTTTAGCAGTCGGGTTTTTTGTTCTAATGACAATTTCTTGTTGGAAACAAATGTTTTATCTTTGTTTAATTTGTACTGTATAGCAAAGTGTTTCACCAATGTCTTTTTTATTAAAATAAAATCTGCTTAGGCGAAAATCGCTGGCGAAAAGCAAATAAAATGTTTAAGCCGCATTCAACGCAATTAAAAGGGTGAAAAAGGAAAAAAACGGCCAACTACGTGTGAGACTCGCGCACGAAGGGTTCCGTACCATTATCTATAAAAAACGGCAAAATATTACGTTTGTCGAATGGGAGCCCCATTAAATATTAATTTTATTCTGTTTTAGTACCTATTAGTTGTTAGAGCGGCAATAGAAATACATCACCTGTTCAAAAGTTCAAAATTTCAAGTGTCTAGCTATCACGGTTGACAGGCAGACTGTGGAGTCTTAATAATAGGGTTCCAATTTTATCCTTTGGGTACGGAACCCTAAAAACGAATCAAAATGAAAGTAAGAAAGTAAATAGCCCTGAACATGTACATCTCGCACCGCTTTCCAAACTTTGTGGTTGTTACAATTTTAAAATTATAACTCTTCATTTATATTTAACATTGTTACACGGTGAGGGCTTAAAAGGGGAAGGAAATTAATGTTCTCCCCCTCCCCTGATGTTTCTTTTTGAAATGGGGTAAGACTTAGGCAGACTAGTATAACATTGTTAAAAATAGTAAAACAAAAAACAGACTGCCAATTTCTTTTGCATTATATACTTAATTTAACGCTATTTCGTCGAAATAGTAACAGTGTTGTATATATTTTTGGAATGGTCGATTTACTAGCTTTTATTCGATACCCATATTGTCATGGTAAAAAACATTCCTCTCTCCTCTCCCTCTAAATTAAAGCCGCGTAGACGCCATTTAAAAAAACATAGCTTATGGCACTCCGCAAACTAAGACGATTCTAATGATATGCCATACGTCACAATCCGTCAAGCCGTTTGGGCTGTAGCGCGTGCCAAAGAAATGTACATACATACAAACATACATACGTTCGAAAAACATTACCCTGCTTCTGACGCAGTCGGGTAAATACAGACGCAACGGTGAAACCGCTACAGACCATTAAATGCTCTACCACATTTAATTTAATTAATTCCATTACATTAATGGAATAATAAAATTCTTAACAACGTTGAATTATTACCTGGTATTACTTAATTATAACTTAAAATGGTCCATAAAATGTAAATGTACTTAGTGTAAAATAAAGGACGTTTACAAGGTTGTTTAAAAATATCTTCCAAATATTAAATTCACCAGATGGTAGAACATATTTCTAGCATGTAGCAGTTCTTGTGTTTCGGTGGAAGGTTGTAATTGCCGGCTCACTTATATGAGGCGATCATCTTAGTCCTCGGGAGTAGCAACGCATCTGTGATCGACAGACAGAATGCCTGTTCTAGGTGAAGTTTGTTACGACTGTCCATGGGCGGTAAAAGCATTTACCATCATCAGGGGCGGGTCTACCTAGGGCTTTTTGGGCTTTAGCCCAGGGCCTTCTGGATATAGGGATCCCTCAGCCCCTGTTAAATATAATAAAAGACGAATCGTAATTAAGGCGTTACGTGTAATGAAAAAAATATCAGGCAGTTTTTTTCTGTTAAGTACCTATACACTACATCACCATAGAGGAAAAACCACCCGAGTAGTTCTAGCCCAGGGCCCCACAATGCCACAATCCGCCGTTGCCATCAGATGGACTGCATACTCGTTTGCTACTTCAGATAAAAAAAATGTCCCAAGCGCACAATAAAATAAGATATTAGCATCTCGATTTTTATGTCAATCGAATATTGGAAAAAGAGTATAATAAAGAAATTGTATGCGAATAAAATAAAGCCATCTTACCAGACCGACCCTGTCAACGTAAACCCATTATAATTGATTCCATCTGCCGCCGACATTTCCTTACTGTTTAGACGACAGCCATTTTGCGTAATTGCCTTCAACAAAATGGCCGTGCTTTGTATGAATTGAATATTTATTGCTATACATTTATCTGTAGATAGGTTTGATCTGTATATAAGGTGATGCAAAAGTCAACCGTTGACTGTATTCTTATTACCCGACTGCGTCAATTGAAGGGTAATGTTTTTTGAGCGTATGTATGTATGTCCATTTCTTGGCACGCGGTACAGCTCAAACGGCTTAACGGATTTTGACTTATGACATATTATTAGAATCGTGTCAGTTTGTATAGTGACATAGACTATACAATTTTTAAAAAAGGGCGCCTGAAAATAGAGGAGAAAGGGGAAGGGTGGGACGATTATTTTTACTATTACGACAATCTGTTTACTACAGAAATGTCAAAACAACACTAAAAACTATTGCCATTTGCAAAAATTGTAGTATCTTTAGGAAGTCATTCAGAGTGACAGCTTTTGCGCAACCTTGTATATTGTTTTAAATTATTTAGGTTACTAGTTATTTCATCTACACTTTGTTCTGTGTAGGGAAAGTTATCCACATCGGGGTGATGTTGCATGACAGGACCGCAATTTGATACGGTACTACGACTCAAATTTTCCCGACTATATAGGTTAGGTATGTAATTTCGCTCGGAATCTTGTATATCACAGATTACACAGGAGTGTAGGCAAAATCCGCTACTATGGAGAACATAAACCATGATATAGACAGACAATATTGTTGGAGTATTTATTTATTTAAATATGAATGTATTTCTTACGTGGCTAAGCTAAAAATAGTTCCTAAAGCATATTTTAAAAAGCGGGTTTAAAATATTTTTATTTTAAACCTACTTTATAATTACCCGACGAATAGAAGATAAATAGACGACCCGCGTGGCCGAGCGGTTACCATACCGATCTAACGCGCAGTGGGTCCCGGGTTCGATCCCCGGCCAGATAGGCATCTGAACGATGAGTTTAGATTTCTGTTCTGGATCTGGGTGTTTGTGTGTCCATGGCACCCAGTACACAGGAGAAAATCCTACTGTGGGGCTATAAGTGTAGAAAACGTGTATAAAATTATAATAAAAATAACTTTAACTATAATATTGTTAGTTATTTCGTTTTTTTGATGTGAAACATCAATAGACATAAGTAAATTTGATTGTTGGTTAGCGATGCTTGTGTTTAAATTTTTTTGCGCCATCTGTTATACGTTATCAGAACTATTATCGAACAAAACCAAACGGGCTGCGGGGTTAGTTCGACCTAGTGCGGGGTACTGTTCTTAGATGGCGTTGTTTTCATTATCTTATCTTTTTATTAATTTTACTTGCACGAACGCGATGTTTCACATCTGCCAGGCATTCCGTGACGACATTTTTTTTTGTTATTTTATTTTAACACATTGAGTTGTATTCATATTTAATACAGTAATACCATCAAGTTGATGGCATATTTGTTACCTCTATAAAGACGCTTTCTATACTTATAGCCCCACAGTAGGATAATCGCTTATGTCGTGGGTACCATGGACACACACAAGACGAATACACAAACACCCAGACCCAGAGCAGAAATCTAAACTCATCATACACATTTTTGTCTGGCCGGGGATCGAACCCGGGACGCACTGCGTGACACACCGGTATGGTGACCGCTCCGCCACGCCGGTTGTCAGAATATCTATCATGCTATATTATAATTTTCCACCTGGCTTTGCCTACAGACGCCCATTATGATTTTCAAAATTTACGTAGTATCAAAATCAAACATATGTATATACAAACTGGTAATAATATATTCTATCACTACGTTCGTAGTCCAAATTGAATAAAAAATCAAACTTATCCCTCTCATCTTTATTTCATCATCGTCTTTCTTAGGCATGAGTTTTTATAACATTTAAAAATCATCATCAAAATAACAGACAGACATTTTAATTTGTTTTATTGCACTGTTCTTACAAACCGCTCACATTACAATTGATCCCATCTGTTCCAGACAGTTTCTTGTTCGTTTTGCGTTGCCCCGGGCAACTCAATAGGCATCTTTCCTGCCAAGTAAAAAGATGCTGATAAAAACTTATTATTGCTTTGTTTTCCTTGATGTGTTTACTGGAGCCTTTATAATATTGCGTTGAATTTATTATTGGTTTATTTTCTCTGTGTATGTTTCAAGACATTGATTAAGTCTGACTAAACCTTGAATGGTTGCCTATAATTGGAAAGGCACCAACTTTTTCCTTTTCCTTTGCTGTATGATTTTAAGAGTGCTGTGTACTTTCCGTTGGCGATCCTTAAAAACCAATAAATGAATATAATTTGGGTTTAAATTTAAAAAAAAATCACGGGTGAATAAAACGAGTATAGGTAATCCACCCTACCCCCTTCTCTTCTGTCATAATAAATAATATAAAAAGGTATTTATAAAAACAAGCTTTTTTCCCTACTGTATTGAATTCAACAAAATAAACTCTTTCACTTGATACCCATATTGGATGGGTTGGACAAAAATATGTATTCCGTCAGTTTTTGCGGCGGCCATTTTGGAATTACAAGAATATTGATCACATATAATTGCATTGTCATCAGTATTTAATGTGTGTTCCAAATTTCAGCTCAATCGGGCACTGAGAAGTGGGTTAAATTCAGCTTGTAAGATTTGACCCAAACATACTTACATACAAACATTGCAAGTTAAATAAAAGCTTTTAAAAAAGCAAGTTAAAGTAGGATCTTATTTGTTTTCTTTTTGCGTTACATTTTGGAGTTTTTGTTATATCGGTCTCAATTCCGGTTGAAAAAACTGTAGATTCTTGTCGATCTTATTTAAAAAATGGCGCCTAAAAATAGGGGAAAAAAGAGGGAGGGATTTTATTATCGCGATAATATAGATATCAAATGAAAGGTAGTAAATGGACCATTGTAACAATATAGATATTACATTACTTTTACTTGACTGTTTTATCTAAATGTCATATAAAGCTTTAAATTAGATATATCATTTTGAAGAAAAAAGTCTTGCGTGGTAAAAAAGTCTTGCGTTATATATTACTATAGAAGCATAGATATAGATTAGGGATGTGAAAAAATAATCGATTATTTAATAAATCGATTTTTTTTTTAGAAAAATCGAATACTATAAATGGATTTGTTAACCATAAATAATCGATTTTTATTTATTCTTTCAATTTTAAGCCGTAGCTTTGAATTACTAAAAATATTTATTTCGTAGTTTAACGTACTTTCGTCATTTTAACAGCAGCTCTATAATACTAATAGAATTACTTGCAACACCATATTCTAGTCCCTATTATTTGTGGTGTTTTGTATAAAAAAAAATCAACTAAATAAACAATAAGAATTTCGGGTCTAACTCTATAATAAAAAAACATAAAAAAAAGGATTTAAAAAAATTTATTATTTTTTTGTAAAAACATCGATTTTTGGAAAATCGATTGTTTGGATAAATATAAAATCGGTCAATATAAAAAAATCTATTTTTGCCCAGGCAAGTGACATCCCTAATATAGATTAAACATTTAAATCGGTACACACGAGTACACACGTATCACAATATAATTGATCCCGTTCTCCTGACAATTTCTTGTTCAGACGTTTTGCGTTGCCTCGGGCGAATCAATGATAGGCATCTTTCTAGTATTTCTCGAAGTAAAATAGGCATATTTCTCGTATTTTTACGAAGCAAAAGATTCTTATGAAAACGAATTATTGTTATGTTTTTTTTTGATACGTTGTAGGCTGAAGCATTGATATTTCATGGAATTTGATGTTTTAATACTCATTTATTAATATTCTACTTAAAACAATTTTGATTGGGATCGTCAGAAAATATATATTAAACTAGTAGATCTAAATGTACGGTACTTCACAAAATAGACTTAAATATGATAGTATGTATGATATTTAAGAGAGATAGAAAGATGAAAACTTGTAAGTAAAATTTTAATAGCTGTTTTTATATTACCATTTTATTTTCCTAAGCCTGGCTATGAAACAGAAATTATTGCATTCTAATATTTCGTTTTATTTTCTCATATTTTCGTTCATTTTCAAAATATCAAAGCGTATAAACTTTGAAATGTATATCATTCTGACAGTTTGTAAGTTCCAGTATTTTAATCTGACAGTCTGTAAGTTTATTAATAATAACATAAGTCTCTGAGAGAGACGAAATTATTTTCAGGCATCATACAAGCTTCATATTATATCATAGAGGGTGACATTTAGAGTACGTTTTCACCAAACATATACATATTTACCCAATTGCGTCAGAAAGAGAGTAATGTTTTTCGAGCGTATATATGTATGTATGTATGTATGTTTGTTGGTATAAATGTCAATTTTTTTTGGGACGCGCTTCAACCCAAATGGCTTGATGGATTGTGACGTATGACATATCGTTTAAATCGTCTCAGTTTGCAGAGTGACGTAGGCTCTATATTTAAAAAAAAGCGCCTACAAATAGGGGAAAAAGAGGAGAGAGACGACTTTTTAACTCGCTTTTATTAGCTTCGGTTGTATGTATGTATGTATGTAACGGAATCTTTGAGCTCAATTTTC
>DWNE01005115.1:0-14347 GCA_018249875.1 Cecropterus toxeus | reverse complement strand
CTGTCTGGCCGGGGATCGAACCCGGGACCCACTGCGCGTTAGATCGGTGTGGTAACCGCTCGGCCACGCGGGTCGTCTAAATTATTCCGGGGCTGACGAGCATGGACGCCACTAAATGCTAAGTCTTAATGCTAGGTCTATGCCGCCCATGGTTATCCGATATCAACCTTAGATATTAAAGTCGTTTTAGTATTAAAGTCCCACCTGATTTTTAACTAGATTACATTTCTACCCCTAAGGACTAAATTAGTACCCCTGGTATAAGTGACATAACTTCCTATATTCCAATTCCGTCATTTCAAATGACATATATGTAGATCAAGTTATCCATTAAACCAGATTAATTATGTTCTACATCTAATTTAACTTGTTATCAACATTACGAGATGTAATAGCGATATTAAAGACGACATCCGTCTTTGAATATCATTTAATGAAGGATTTCCTGTGAATCATAGTTCATGATAATGTATTAATTAATATAAGACTTAATTATGATAGATTTTTTGATGTAATAATTTGTAAACGATCGTAATATTTTGTATAAAATTAACTTTTTATAAAAACGGTTCTTTTTGATCTTCAATAACCTACCATAGCTACGCAAGATGTATCGTTCGTATAAGAAGCAGCGAAATAAACTTCATTTTTTTTTATAATCTGACGGTAGCAAACGAGCGTGACTGCACGTCCACCTGATGGGAGGTACCACCGTCACATCTATATCTAGCGTAAAGCAATTCATGCATTTCGTCTAAGCAAGATCCAGTGGTAGGTAGGTGTAAAAAAATATACCTACACTTACGGACAAAATATTTCATTTAACGTTACCTCTTATGTTGTACTAAAGGTATTTTAGGGTAGAAATACCTTATACCTTACATATACATTTAGTATATATATATTTGTTACAAGTCCGTCTTATCCTTGGACCCAAAACCCTTTTTCAGTGTAGTGCTGACCTTTGTGGTCTCTTGACGCAGGCGTATCAATTTCAAGACTCAACCGCGAATTGTTAATCGTCTAACTAATTCATTTAGTAAAATTTAAGGTTTTTGGTCAACCACAGAAATATAAGAATTTTTAAAACTTCAAGCTTATAACTAAATTTTGGCTCATAATGATATTGTATATATTTAATTTAACACTTATATGAGTTTTTATCGAAATAGTCAAGTAAAAGCGTTACAATATATATATTTTTAGATTGGTCTATTTACTAGCTTTCATTTGATACCCATATTGTCGTAATAGTCACTCTAAAAACTGAGACGATTCTAATGATATGACATACATCACAATCCGTCAAGCCCTTTGGACTGTAGCGCGTGCCAAAGAAATGGACAGACATACAAAAAATTATACACGCATACATACAAATATACATACATACATACGCTCGAAAATCATTTTTACCCTCCTTCTAATGCAGTCGGGTAAAAATGAAGCCAAAGCATAATTTTTGCATACACCATCTGTTTCCTCCTCGGTCCTTTTCTAATAGATACGTAGCTTGCTAATTTTATTGAAATTTATGCACGTACAGACCTTAACACATATTTATTATAAGTAGCTCCTTATATTATTATACAATGAATAATTGCAATTTTTAATAAGCTTATTCTTAAGTGTCTGTCATGGCAAAATCCTGTTAATTACGCACGTGGGCCCCACTGTGATCGAGATTCGATGATAAATAATGTTGGGTAATGTTTGGTTTAAATTATAACCGCTGTTTTAACCAGTACTCACCTATTGAATGTTTCGACACCGATAATAATAGATGTAGGCTCTGACATGTCTTATGTAATGCCAGGCTTCTGTTCGTCAGTCCGG
The DNA here is from genome assembly GCA_018249875.1 of Cecropterus toxeus. Classification (NCBI taxonomy): domain Eukaryota; kingdom Metazoa; phylum Arthropoda; class Insecta; order Lepidoptera; family Hesperiidae; genus Cecropterus; species Cecropterus toxeus. The sequence goes on along the minus strand of DWNE01005115.1, from coordinate 12,511 downwards.
CCGTATTTTTGGACAGCATGTTCTATTATTATATAATTAAAGTAGCAATAGAACATGCTGTCCACCTGATGGTAAGTGGTCGCTGCCGCCTCTAGACATCTATAAGTAACTTTGCATAGAACAGGCGTTCCATTTAAAGTCAATAACAGATGTGTTGCTCCCTAGCATGGACGTCTCATACGTAAGTAGTCGGCAATTACACTCTTCCAACGAAACGCAATAACTTTTTTACGCTAGAAGTTGTTAATTATTATAAGATTGATAACAAAAAGATTTCATTCACCACCTTATTTGTCATTGGAGTCTATCGACCTATTCTTAAAAGTAAACGTACCTATACCTATGTATATCTCTCTTAGAACACTTTGCAGCGCTGCTATTAAATCCATGAGAAAACCTAACAACATGTGGCAGATGTTACAGAGAAATAACAAGAAAAAGAGTATCTACTTAGGTATAATATAATTGCATTTCACGCATCATCGTAAATTAAGTACAATAGAACAAATCCCTGAAAAGTTACGCCCAAAAACGGTAAAAAGTTGCACAATGTATTGTTGTAAGATTTTCATTATCTAAGCGTGAAACGTCGCGCACCATGGCGGCAATGTTTTAACTTTTGCGGAATAATGCAATTTTTCATGCCTGTTGTGACTGTACTTCTTCACTGAGTACTTTTTATGCAGCTGAGATAGTTATTTATGAAATATTTATATAAATTATCCGGTAAAACTCTTGTTTAATGTAACGCAAAAAAGCAAATAAATATCAAATAATATAGTTTTATGTAGAGTTTATTGTTTTATTATGAGCATCAATGCGTAAGGTGTTTCGAATGAAGGAAAACAATAGAAATGTATGACACATACTTTTATTTACAATAAAGGTTTGAATTTCAAAATCATTCGTAGGTATTAAAAATTTAATTATAATAAGGGCAACGACAATAGATACCTACCTGGTACGATATGCCTTAAAACTATAAAAGCTTATGGAATAATTCTTTTTTTCATTACACATTCAATTATTTTGTTTCATCAATTTTTTTTTTTATATTATATCCATTTCATTAGGGTTCCGTATCAAAAGGGTAAAGACGAAACGAAAGAAGGAACGAAGGGTGAAAGCTAGACACTTGAATTTTTCACAGATGATGCATTTATGTTGCTCCTGTGACAACAAATATTAAAACATATACCTATTCACTTTAAAAATAAGCTATCACATTAATTAAAAAAAATATATTAAGTACGGTTCCCTACTGCAAACGTGATTTTTTTGCCGTTTTTTTATAGATACCTTACGTACAGAACCTTTCGTGCGTGAGCCTGATTCATAGTTGGCCGGTCTTAATTTTAATATTTTGTGGTAACTAATGAATTCAATACATGTTTTATTGTTACAAAACATGCATTTTAGCGGCAAAAGTACGTACGTTTCTCGGATTTTTCCTTATTGAATGAAAACTCGACCTTTACTCCAAATGCAACCTTCGTATGACAATGCCAATTTTCACCGCGGGTGCGCGTGCGCCGACCGTGACACACGCCATTTGTATTCAGTTGACGGGCGTTAGGCGCGATAAATTGCATATTATTCCATTGCTACTGTTACATCGCTTTTGGCTTTTCCTATTGTTACCTGAGATTATTTTTTTTGTGCAACTGGGTGCTGGGGTATGGCTTGGGAAAATAAAGAGGGAGCATCTGTCATGTCGCTACCAGTAATCAAGTTTTATGGAGATTCCATAACCATTAGTCGCGGAAGTTAAGGTAGGCATCCCATTTAAAGAGCGGGTTCCTGCAAGGATTAAACAATGCAATGCAATACAATAGTAGCTACTTAGTCCAAATTCCTTTCTACGAAGTCCATTGGTGCACGCACAAATATGTATAAACTTAAGACTAGTTTTATTTAAACCGCTTTTTACATACATTCATAACCCCACAGTAGGATTTTTTTTTGTGTCGTAGGTGCCATGAATACACAAAGATGACATACACCCGGACCCAGAACAGAAATCTAATCACAGCATTCAGACGCCTGATATGGCCGGGGATCAAACCCGGGACCCACTGCGCGTTAGATCGGTATGTTAACCGCTCCCCCACGCGGGTCGTCAGACTTGTTAGCTAATCCGTATATTTATTAGGACTTCCCAAAACCGATGACCTCAGACAAGGATGACTGTATATAATGTTATAGGAGCCCAAGGTATTTTACGTGTATGCCTTATCAAACACTTAAACAGCGCAAATTAATGTGAACTTATGATTTTAGAATTTGATTATAATTTTGACACATGTGACAATATAAGATGGTATAACGCAGAGTTTTTTAAGTACAAATACAGTATAGACCGGTTTAATTGATCTCCTTTATGTACCTATTTGAGACTAAGATATAGAAGTCTCAAATTGTAATTGCTTTGTTCTCTCTTACCAGTATTCCCATTATAATACAAACGAAAAAACACTCTTCCGTTTCAAAATATTAGTATACATTAGCTGTAATTTTTTATAGCAAAATTATTTTTATTTATATTTTTTTAGAATCCGGGCGGCAAGTGGAGCGAAGCAGTGTCTTCATAGCTTAACCTAGTAAGTAACGTAAGTAGAATACTTACCTAATGCAATGATACAATATCGACGCTGACGTAACGTTCCTTTGATTTGGCCTACATTTAATGATAGCTCCCGAGGATTGCTTCGTAAAGTAAGGACGAAGGTTAATTCAAATATTACAAACCGCGTTTATTTCAAATTGATTTCTTAAAGAAAGGTGTGGTAAGGGCATTTATACATATACGAGGCGTTATTTGTGGCCTAACTTAGGTAGGACTTAATTTCCCTCTGGGTGTCTAGGGAACAACCTTGTCTAGATCGTGAATTAACTTCGAAGGTAAAGTAATAAAATCGAGTAGTATTAAATATGAACATGTAAGTAGACGTGGTGGAGATACACCTTATATTTTTGCTTTAGGTAGGTATAACAGTTAAACGCTCTTTGTTATAATTTGATGGGAGAAGTTCTTTTCGGTGTGGTAAGAAAAAGAGATGCGGGAAAATAATCGATTATTTAATAAATCGATTTTTTAAAAATCGATTTATTAAATAATCATAATGATAAATAATCAATTTTTACAAATCGATTTGTGGACCATAATCGGTTTATTATTTATACTTTCGATTTTTTTGCGTAGCTTTTACGTATTAAAAAGATTATACTCCGTAGTTTGGCGTTTTTTCGAGCTTCTTTTAGCAGTAGCTCAATAATACAATCTTGCTACACTTGCAACGCCATCTAGTGCCTATTATTTGGGATGTTTTGCATAAAAAATGTCAACTAAATGAACAAAATGTATTTAAGCGGCTAACTTTATAATAAAAAATAATAATAAATCGATTATATTTTTGGAAAAACATCGGTTTTAGGAAAATCGATTATTTGATTAAAATATAAAATCGGTTAATTAAAAATCGATTTTTGCCCAAGCAAGTCACATCCCTAGTAAGGAAGCAATTCTTATTCGAGCCGTTGCAACATAGTCCTCAGACCACAGAGTACATTATATATTGCCTCAGACGTAGCAACGCTTGTGTAGCGGGGGCCAGGTAACAATAAATTTTTTCGACTCCACCTTTGCCTAGGTAGCAACTTCATACTCGATTGCTACGTCCATATTAAAATCTTGATGTCGAATTTCGTTTCATTTGCAAAATGTGACTGTCTCTATGAAAAGATCACTCATGAATTTGTTACATCGATACAGAAGATTAAGCAGAAAAATGCTTTAATTACAACAGCACAATTGTTAGTAACGAAGTTAGATTTTTTCAAGGGCGCAGTAAATGATAAAAGCCTTCAACGGTCGCATGAAAGGGCTAGTCACGGAAAGATATATTTTCTTACATAACTACATTCAACCGAACAAACACTAGGGAAAAAAATACACCAAAATCTAAATAAAAGAACTTTATTTATGTACTAAACGGAGAAAAATATCCATAATAATAAAAATTACACGAACAAATGGCATCTATTACTCTTACTCCTAACTTATTGTACTGCGACAGTACTTCACTATTTGACAAGCACAGACCACTTACTATTCCAACCCAAACGAAGTATACATGAATCAGTAAGGCGCTTAAAATTGTACAAAGTGTATTGAAAACTCCTAAAACAATTAGTAAGCGTCCAGTTTAACATGCCAAACATTCAACATGTATAAATTATTTGTAGAGGTGAATTTTCATTTTGTCTTGTATAATTCGTTAAAATTATATCTATTTTTTTAGCTCAAACACGTGACACGACACATACAATCACAACGCAACAACGGAGGTTTTCGGATGCAATTTTTATGGGAGATGTAATGAATCTGTGTTATTCATTTAGGTAAGAGGAATACCAATAGCATTTTAAAGCTGCAATGAATATAATACAATTATATGTTACTGCTGAACATGGGTCTGCGTCGATTCAGAATTATACACTAATGATTCTGTTTCTTTTAATGTAGCAAAAACATTGTAGTCCTCCGGATCATAGGTGGTCACTACATTCATATAATAACATAATAGTAAATGTCACATTCAGATATTTCCGTAAAATTATCAAGCAACAAATAAAACAATTATACAGGAACCAAGTAGGGTTTGCATCAGAAGATTGGAACACCCATGATCATCAGTAGAATATTATCTTAATACGAGAGAAATGTATAATGAAGGTAGTAAAGACATGCATTTCAGAGAACATACAATCACACATCTACCTACGAATATTGCAATATTTCACAAAAAATAGCATCCGAATACCTCACAAAAAGCCTAAAACAATCTTTACACGAATAGCGACCACTCCAAAACATTGTATCAATCAAATGACAACCCTTAAATATTTACAATAAAAGTTTCGTACAACAAAATCCCACATTTTTAAGGAATGAACGAACGTTAATGTTTTTTAGGTTATTTTTTGTCAAAACGATTTCAAATTAATTTATTGATTATACATTCTACATTGCGTTGAATTATATTATATATATCATATTAACGATTGTATTAAAAATATAAAACTTAAAATGTGTTTACTAATGAGTTACATACTGTTTATCTATAAATTATTTTATATTTAGAGAGTTTAAAATATCATATGAATTCTAAAATATAATGTATACTTTTACAAATTCTGTCCATAATGTATAATCATTTTATAACATATGACATAGGTTTTTTTAATCCTATAAAAATGAAATGAAATTTTGTAAATTATTTTTAACGTGTTAAGATTATGACGATTGTATACATGACCGCGGAAATGAACATTCTATAAATATTTTTTATTTATAGAATATATTTATACAAATACTTTTTAATTAAACTCTGTGGAACATAGCAATTGCAATAGTTAGGCGTATTTCAATTTATATTGTATTACTTTTTAAGGTGCCTCTTCAATTTATCACTTTGTTGTGTTTATTTTAATTGAAAATATCAATTTAGTTTTAAGAATTCATTGGAATCCGCCGAAAATAATTGATTAAAGTTTTGCTATTTAGTAAATATTAATCTTTATTGAAAAACGATGCAAAACATTTTGTTAACATAAGAAATACTTTATTCAAAATGTTTTGAGTTTTGTTCCTATATTATTATATTTACATAACCGATACGATAGGAATTTATATTTTGAAAAAGTCTGTCACCTATTTCAATTCCAATAATTGAAGAATATTATATTTTTATCAATGGTCATATGTTTTAAAAATAATATGCACAATTGCATGTATTACATAATAGTCATAACTTCAGCTAAGTTAGTATACACAAAAATATATACAACATTTGAGTCTATTATAAAATTTCAATAGAGAGAAAATACTTGAATTTATTGAAGACCGAGAAGTCAAAGTAATTTATACAGTACTCATTGCTTTTACCAATAATTGTGTTGTATAATAATTTACAATTAGTTGGATTTTTTTACAAACTTACAAATAACAAATTTTCCGATTTTTTTTTACTTTTTCCTGTCTCCGCTTACTCAGTGTAATTAATTAAATAGAACCAGAAGTTATTAAAACCCTGTACGATAATTAGTACATTTTATAAGGCTCATAATCACGTATTGTAGTGAAGAATGGACATATTACTTTAGGCACCCAGTATCGTCAAGTTGTAAAAGAAAATAAGAATCCGTGACTATAATTATAAGAAAATATTATTCATATCTATACGTAAGGTATTAATCTATTCAATAAGGCAAATGTACGTTATGTTAAAGGCACAACTATAATTAATGATTATAAATATATAATTGAAAAACTTTGGGTTTCTTGAAATATATACATGAGACATAGGCACATAGTTGGTTCAATTGTTAAAAATTCGTAATAATATTTCAACATAAACATTTCAATTGCAGTAATTCACATTTTTTATGTATAATAATTATAATTATGCAACTGTAATATATACCAAATATTTAATATATAAAAACTGTTCGGAGCTCGTATAGTTAGAAAAATGAGGCTTTACTGGACGGTGAGTATATAGTATCTATAAAAAAAAGTAATACGACTATATAAAATCAATGAATAAAGTAAAAACTATATAAACCTCATATTAATATAACGTATAGATAAAATATAGTTATTTCCGCGAAGAAACTTGTATAATTAATTTTATTTATTACTTATACATGCATAATGTTCGCACATAATATAAGTTTGTATATATTCATTTATATATAACAGTTAGAATTCTTCTTTGAAATATAATCTGCATTAGCTGTAGATAATGTTTAAGCTTCATAAAGCGTTATAATATTCCTGTCACTATACATTATAAAATATTTTACTTAGAAAAAGAAAACGTAAATAAACTGTGTTAAGGCGCTAAATTTATTTCTACAACACACAAGAGAAAATATTTTTATACCGAGCGACATAAGCACGTTCAGGCTTTACACACACGTGCGACTAAATTATCGTTGATCATAAACCTCTTAATGCACCGAACGGCAAATTATGCGAGTACTTCTCCGCAATGGATAAATAAATATAGTTCAACTCGGAGTAGAGAAAGGGTGTAATAAGCTTATAATAACGGTCATTCGGACGCAACAGTGAAGTACTCCATGTAGATAGTTGTTTTTAGGATTCCCTAGCAAAATCGCAAAATTCGGAACCCTTATAGATTCGTCATGTCTGTCTGTCCGTCCGTCTGTCCGTATGTCAAAGCTACCTTATCAAGACTACAGAGTTGAAACTTGGTAGATAAGGGTATACAAACACTATGAAAAACAAACTTATGTTGGTAGTTAGTAAACTGTTTAACTTTATTTTTTATTTTTACAACAGAACTATATTTTCCCTTTAAGATTTGTGAATGATAATGCTACGGAACCGTTCGCCAATTTTTTTATTTATTTTTAGTGGCACAGTGCAGTTAAGACATTTGAATCAATTCACGCATGTCGACTTGTCCTATTACAAATAGAAACGCACTTTTTGCAAACCGCCCGTGCGCGCATGGCCTAAACATTTTACTTAGTAGAATATGAAATTACTTCATATATTAAATTAAATATATTGTTTATCTTTATCAAAGTGCACTAGCACAAGGCAACGGGACACGTCACAGTGAGTCTTTAGTAGGAACTAAAGAAATCTTACTTTAATATTTTGAGATCAATTATATCTTTAATTTCGTCTGCGTAGTGTCCCAATTTGGTTTAGGAGTTAAAAAGTTATTTAAATTTTGAGATTTTTACATCGTGACTACAAACACGCTAAACGTGAACGAATAGGATTGATTTATTATACCGTCGCTTTTTCTTGTGCCAAATTATAAAATGAAAACATAACAAAATTTACAATTCAATAATTCTTCTATAACGAAAAAATCAAACTCCATTATTCAAACATTCGTAAATCGAATCCCTTTACATCATAACATTCCCCGTTTACGATGGCACAATTATACAACTCAAGTACAGTCGCGGACAAATATACAAATATGTATACACTTTCGCAATTTTTTGTAATATAAAAATTGCATTAATTTTTAGTCCAACTGCCTTAATATTAAAACGTAATATACTTTTCGGCATTTATTTCGTTATCAAACACCAAACACACCAAACCTATGCTAACGTAACTACTACATAGAATTACATAGAACGCAAATATCCATTACCAAACTATGCATTTAAGAAATTTCCTGTGGCCCCAAAGTATCAATTTCAAGTAACAAATCCAACTTATTTACATCATTTACCTAAAAAAACAGAAATAACAACTTCACGAAAAGACGAGCCAACAATTTACAGTTCGGAAAGACAAGGCGACTACTTCTTTCAAATTTTCTTTCTGGAGCCACAAAAAGTTACCATTGAATATGTAGCTAAGATAAAAATTGCTGTTTTACAACTAAGCGTCTAAAATACGAAATTAATATTCTGGTCACATTGTAACGTTTCAATAATATCATTATTACCTTGATGATTTTTTGTGTATAATTAAGATTTAAGGGCATGGAACACTTTTATATGGGACCTGATATACCATAAAGAAAAGTCATTTTGGTGGCCACTGATAAAGCATTACCAATCGGAGTAAGTGATAGTATTTGAGTTAGTTTTTTTTTCATGTGACGACGAAAATAAAGAGTATCCTAATGATTTACTCTGAGCTCTCCAACTCAAACACCTTCAAAAGTATATCAATCATAATATTACATGAATAAATACTTATTCATTGTAATTACTCAGATTTTTGTCCACGTCTTCCGAAACAAGTTTTTTTCTGATTAAAATTATGAAAAATGGCGGAATTGATAAGTATATACCACCAAGGTTCGATGCCCTTAACGATTGTGCTGTAGAAGTCGATTACGGTATAAGCGATCATAATGCTTCCATACATTCCAACACCAAGCTTTATTTACACCGATAATAATATCTTTTCTTGTCATAAACATTCACGAGTATAATTAGTTCTTAAAATATGTCTTTATAGTAATTACAGTTACACTTAAACATAATTATGACGTCTTACGTTCATCAAAATTGGACACATTATTTGAGCTACGATTTTGAATTACGTTCGGGTGTATAAAAAGCATGCAGATGAAAATATATACTACAGTAAATAATTCAATTAAAACGCTTAAATCTTTGAAGGATATTGATCAAAAAAACCTCAAAAATACGACGGATTTTTAGTAACATTTAATAAAAGTATTTCTCGGCTTAAACTGAAATATAAGGAATACATAGTTCGACATAACATAGAAATTATACCTTTGCCGAATATTCTTCGTTATACATTTTCAAAATTTGTATGTATAAGTACATACAAGTTATTCAAAAGTAATCTGCCATTTGACTTCTATGTCGTGTTATACTGCATGTACAATTGTAATTCATTGTTGACAACACCATTTTAATTTAGTAAAGTAAATTCCAATTTCCACGCGGAAACGCATACGCGAGAGTGTACAATTATTTCCACTAATTATACATTTACGGAAACATTTAATTGTCAAAGCATTTAAAAGTGATTATGTACTAAAATTCCGTCGCTATCTACCAAAAACTAAATAACCTTACATAGAAACAAATGCACAGATAATTTCGTGAGATTGACGAATAGAAACCGAAATAAAATACAAAATACGGTGGGGGGCGCTTTATTTTGGGCCACGGTTAGGACACGGAGGAGATTGCGTTGTGCGGCGAGCCCATCTGAGTGAGCACTTTGTCCAGCCACTGCAGGGGACCGTGCAAGTGGATTTCGATCCAACAGGGTGTGGAGGTCACGTCTTGCCTGTGGTACTCCGCCCCCCAGCCCTTTACAAAAGACATCCGAATCGTGCACATCTTCGTCAACTCGTAGACAGCTTCGAATCCGTGGTTCACGCTCTGCGAGAGCAGTTGTGCAAACTCCCTGTTATTGAAGATTTTCAATGAGCATCCAGGTGGAATCTTACAGACAGTTGAGGGATGAAAGCCATGATGGTGATTGCAGTTGCGGCTCTGAACGAAGATCGCCGCATCGGACAGACACTCCGCGTAGACCTCCCCACCAACGTAGTACAAATGCACGCCTTTACCTATATGACGCCTCGTGTTCTCTATGGTTGAGTTCCTGTTCACGTTGCTGAGCTGGCCCAAGCAGAACCTGTCGCTGTTGTTCGAGGGATCCGTGAAACCGTCTACGACGACGGAGTGGGAGTTACAGTGGAAAACTTCACCGACTCTACAGTTGAGTTCGTAGTACGCAACCGAGGCCCAATACAACGGCTCCTGGTAGGACACCGGGGCTACTTCTCCCGGTGGTTCGGTGTCATCAGACGGCGGGGAATACGCGGGTGGTGGCGTGTCTGGGAGCTCCGAGCTTGCTGAAGGTGGAAACCCTGATCCGGAGTAGGATACATTGTGTGGCATAGCCGGTTCTGCTGTCCTTTGGAAAGGCAGCAAGGAATGTCCTGGGGCAAACTCCGAATGCCTCGGAACTAAAACTGGGGGTAGAACGGGGCTCTCGACGCGCTTGTAGTGGTAAGGGTTGATGCATACCTCCTTCTGCTTCGCGCTAAATGGATACTGGCATATCTCAAGTGGTTTGAGTTCGTGATGACTTTGGAGATCCGGCCAACGCCACACTCGGCAATATATTACATGTGGAAGGCCCTTTCTATGCGACACCTGAAAATAATACGCAAACAATGAATATTGCAAATAACGCATTACAAATATGATTTACTAGGTTATCCCCGCGGCTTTGCCCGCCTTAGTCAAGTTTACCGTGATAATGAGTAAACTGAGTTATTCTAGGCCTTAATTGTGAAATAACAGTGAAATCTGATCAGTAATTATTGCGTGGAAGAGTAACTTACACACATACATCCTCACAAACTTTTGCATTTACTATATCAATAATATATTGTAGCTGTCATAGTTTTTGTCAACTAAAATCTTTCTCTGATTTGGAACCGATTTTTGTGCATTTTCTGAAGATCGTTTTATCAAAGCATTCCGGATATACCTCGTGATAAAATTCGTTAATTAGCAAGAATATCGATACTCAGAATACGATTAATGGAACTTTTATGTTACAAATAAAAGGTCCTAAGACCTTTATCACAATATAATATCAGTTTAAGTAAATATTTGCCAAAATATAACTAATGATGTGATTTGTTAATTAAATAGACCGATTGTATCTTCAGGTAGCATAGCGATATCAGCGATATCCAGCGATATACCAACAGGACTTCGCAATGTTGGTCGGCCCAAATATGGTATTTTACCCCACTACTCTCTCGACATGGCCGAGCCAACGGAGTCTGTGTGTCTTTATAGGAGAGCCTATTGTATTTTTTTTCGAATCCGTCGACCTCCATCGAGTCTTTGTACAGGGCCCAAATTCTTCCGTAGGACCTTTCATTCTGTACTAAAAAGATTTTTTTCTTCCCTTTATGGTAGTGACCAGATTTCAAATAATTTTTTGTCTTATGACTGTTGTACATCCGTATCATGGTAATCTTGCTAAAAAGCTTGGACAACAACACTTCATGCAGTTATACGCAACAACATAATATGCATTAACCAAATCTGAGCGAAATGATGCAAGAACCTACATTTAAAATGTAGACTTAAGGCAAGTATAGTAGTAAAAAGCATTTTTACTCAACAAGCGTCCATCTGTTGATATCAAGTTGGGCACTATGGTTTGTGGATATTGAACAAAGGTTTTGCCCAAAATCAATAACAGACTCATTGCCATTCAGGACTAAGATGCTCACATGTGCAAGTCAGCGTGAATCCTCACTCTTCCACCAAAATACAGAACTGCTTCACACTACAAATAATTGTATATCAATAAAATTTAATTTATTACCTGCAACCTTCCATCAAGGGAGCGAGGTATGGTGACACATTTTGATGGTGTCCCGGGGCAGGAGAGAGCCCGCTCCAACTCCTCTATTGCACCTTTCCGCTTCTTCAACTTCTTCACTAGGCTGTCCACAGCCTTCTCCGCCCATTTTTCTTCTTCGTCACCCTGGAGAAAAAAATACGAGTATTTGATTTATCACACCTAAATACTATAAAAATATAAAATAAAATGAAATTGTTAAAATCCAATTAAATGCTTAAAATGAAGAATTGAAAATATATTTATAATTTATATCTTGAGGTAACATTTGCATAAAACATCTGTTTTTCTTTAAGTTCCAATTCTTGTTAAAAGCAGATGAAACTATGGGACACAGCTAGGGATAGAATATGCTAGGGACTGGGTTGTTAGTTACGTTACGTTAAAAAGTCATTCAAATATGATTTCTTAACATATAAAAATAAATCATGTTTCTTAAAATTGAGCTGTATACACTTGCTATTGATGTAATAATTATATCTTCATATAACAAAAGACAATCATATTATAAGAAGTGAGTGTGTTTCCCTAGTTTGTAAACAACTTTAGACTTTCTTTCACTAT
>DWNE01005114.1:0-14347 GCA_018249875.1 Cecropterus toxeus | reverse complement strand
GAATCGAACCCGGGACCCAATGCGCGTTAGACCGGTATGGTGACCGCTCGGCCACGCGGGTCGTCAATAATATCTTCTCCTGGCATTAATAATATCAGTTTATTGAAATTATAGAAAAAGCTTAAGAATCACAATCTAAACATTGGCTAAAATCCTATAAGCTTATTAGGTCCTACGTATTATTGTATTAAGCTCACATAGGTAGAAATTGCTCCTTCAATAGATTAATGGGTACTTGCATTCGCTATGACATCAGTTGGAAGTACCCTTAATTATTGTCAATCATACGACTCAACGTTCATCAGTTCCACCTTGGTATCTATTTCTGTTTAATTATCAAAAACTGGTAAAAAAGCAGGTTTTTTACGTTTAATATTGTAATTAGGTTACATCACTACACACAATTGGAGGAAATATATGCTAAGATTATGTCGCCCTCAATTAAAGTGTGTTTTAATGTTATTGCGTAAAACTTAGACACGCATTGGCCTTTAAATGCCTGTGTTGGTTATTACTACACAAATAAATATAAATATCTGAATTATAATACATCTTTAACCGAGGTACTATTATAACAACTATACAACTATACATCCTTTAAATCGTCAATTTTTTAATCACATTGATGTATCTACACATAATCACCAAATGGTGCTCCAATGACAAAACACTTGGTATGGTGATTGGTGACCGCTTCGCCACGCGGGACGTCAACAGTCAAAACCAAAGAAGCTTGACTTAATATCATTGATGTAATATGTTATTGTTATTATAAAATTATTTATAAAAGTAAAATATAGACGCATCAAAATCACTTCATCATCAAATTCACTTTGCTAGGGTTAGCAAAGTGAATTCATGTATAGCCCTATAAAAATGAATAGGTACCTAAAGAATTTACTAACATTTACTAACCGAATTGACACCCTTTTTTAACTCAGTTAAAAGTATATTATTAATATTACATATATACATTGCAATAAATAAAAAAATAATATATTACCGTTAAAAAAACTTACGCCTGTATTTGGCTTCGGTTTGGGCGACATAATTTCAAATTCGAAAAAAAATGTATGTCAAGAAACGCAGCAATACGTCCAATATAAAAGAACACGTGAACAATGTGGAATAATCTCGAATCCCAAGTCGCACATTGCACAAAGAACCAACTCCTTAACCTGAACGCATTTTTATCACATAAATCCTTTGTAGTCTGTATTTACAAGCCGCGCGAAAATAAAATACTTGACTTTGAGAATTTTTTAAATTTGGAATGGTGTCACTTTCAAGCTTTCAAACTACTCGTATAATAAGGCAAAGGAAGTGACACATTCGGCTTACAGTATTGAACTATCTTGTTTATTTGATCCACAGCTATTTATTAAGTTAGTTCGAGTGGTGAGTAGCTTCTTATCGGCCACTGATAACCGATATTTGTCATGTGCACTCCTTATAGCAAACAATGTTTCGATATTTGTACTTCTATGTCTTTACCTTCATAAACAACAGTTACTAACTGATGAAATATCTGCTCGGAGTATTAATAAAATTCTAATCGTTTTGAACCATAAATAACTCTAATATGTTTATAATTCTTTTATCTTAATTTTTTTGAGCAGAAACCGAAAGTAAATGGAATATATTTTTAGCGCTGAAAGTAACATAAAATCGTATAAGTTCATGACACTCATCAGTAATGTACTGTTCATTCATTAACAAAAGGTTCATTAAGCAATAACCATAGACAAAGTAAACTAGCGCGTAAAACATGGCAACTGTTTTATAGACAAGTTAGTATTACAGCGAAGTAAAATACTTTGCCTATTAACAGCGTATTTGGACCCAAGGACGAATGCGCGGGAAAGTTTGTTAAATTGCGCCAAAATGTATAAGAATACACTTTCTCAAATACCGCAATATTTATTCATATTTAACTGGCGCCCCATTATTGTACTACTGCTGGGCACGATACTTCACACATACCTTTAAGATTTTTTTAAGATCTCTTAGGTATGTAGGTTTTATCACGATATTTTCCTTCACCGAAAAGTAGCATAATGAAGCTTAATTAAAATGGTATAAATAAGAATATCCTGTTCGTATCACGACAGGGTCTAAAGTATGAACTTACTTAAGTGGACTTCAGTGATTCTAAACATTTCCGTTCAATGCGAAGAAAATTGTTGAAAGAGAACCTACGTCTGAAGTTTCTATCAATCAGTTAAAGGTTCTGAAACCAGCTATGTTGACCGCGGGCTATCAGCCTAGTTTTGGATGAGACCAAAGTCTAATAGCTACTTCGTGATAGCTGCTAGCTGGTAGATTGACGACATAGACCCTGTCTGTCTGATACTTTTACAAATGTATATTATAAATCTTACACAATAAAGTTACTCTTAATAAAGAAAATATTGCTATGAAAATATCACGCGATTGTGGCAAATCAGATAACATCAAAGTCAATCGTAATCAAATTTCAATAAGGATCAAACTAACAGTCTGATGTCACGTTTATAGATAAGAGATAAACGTTTCAAAATCAATTTCAACTTTTCGGACAATAAAGGGCGCTGTGTCGCACTGTCCACACCTACTATACAAAGGAAGTAATCGATTTCACTTTTATTAAAATTACTCGAGACTGGTTATGTGGAATATTTACCGCAGTAGCTATATTTACCCCTCCCTCCCCCCTCCCCCTCCTCGTCCTCAGCGCTGCGAAGAGGACTCCAACTGGGATCTCCAAAGAAACGCAACCGGAGCCCTCCGAGCGCGTTGTTCCATCGGACTCCACCCAGACGAGTAAGGAATCGAAATCACGAGGTCAAAGAAAACCACTATTTAATCATATTCTTCTGGATGTCAATTGCAAATCTGTTTCAAATACACACAAAGACATGATGAACCAGCAGCAATGGTCGCCACGATGCTGGCGATGAAAAGTGACATTCGATTCCAAAAATCAGCTTCACAAATCTGCTGACACGTACCTTTCCGAACTTGATATAATTCATAGCGAGCGGCAGTTATTGACACTAGTTGCACAACCGTTGGACCGCGGGCAGGCTGCGGTAAGTCTAGCTCCGGGGTCGGGTTACCTCCACGCATCAGCGGCGACCTCCGGCTTGTGCCGACGCGCCTGCACTGACGGCGACACCTTATTGCTCGTGATATGCGGTTTGGGGACAGTCGAACTTGTCCTTGGTGACACAATATCGAGGTTTTGGGGAAAGGAAGTACCGAATTGGAACAACCGCGCTGGAAGTTAATGGATCGCTCACTATCTTTTCAATAATCTAAACAACTGCTACGATGAGGTGGAAATAGGTCTGACCAAAGTTCTATAACCTTTCAAATTTCTTTTTATTTTAACCTTCAGTCGCTGTCGTCAACCATTATTGTCCCACTGCTGGGACAGATTTCCTATCAAAGTAGAGCGGTTTGGGCAATAGTCCACCGCATTGACCAAGTGCAAATTGGTAGACTTTAAACAACTTTGAGAACTATTTTGTTAGAGAATTTGCAGATTTGGATTTCCTCATTATATTTTCCTTCACCGTAAAACAATGATCATTTCAAAATTGTAACCTTCAGTAGAAGGTAATATTTGGGCCAGAAAGGACAAAGACCCTATTAACTGTTTGCGTCTTCCAACAAACTGTTTGTTGTGAATCAAGAAGGGTAGAAGGAAGAATAACCTTTACAGTGACCGTTTTACGGAATACTGTTGCGATTATCCCGCGTTATTGCTTCGCGGTTATTTGCTTTTGCGGTTAAATATCTTGATTGACGAGTGTGAAACATGAATATCGTTTTAAGCCTTGAGACACATTATTCCATGATATTGCATAATGTATCCCTGTATAAGTAGAGTAGAATATATTTATACAATCTTATAATATTATTAAAATATTATTAAAACTAAATATTATTAAAACTTAGTTTGATTTTATAAGAATAGGATATAGGTTTTACACAGCCTTATATTCAGTCTTGTCTAGTCTCTAAATGTTCAGTGAAACAGATTGCATCAAGAAATACAAAAAAAAAAAATATTCAGTCTTCGGATAGGAATTTGTTTCTGACTACGTTGAATAGAAAATTCAAATCGAAAGGTTTGGCATTTTTTAAGAGCACATGTATCTAGAATAGGTACCTACCTATTTTATGTGCCAACAACAAATGTTACTTACGTCCAGAATGTTTACGTTTAAAAAATAAGAAGTCATTTTTGAATCCTAAATTTCCTCATTATCGAAAATCAGATAGAGCTTTTTTGAAAACCATTCGTAAAAATTACCAACAGCATGTTCTAAAATCTTTATATTATGTAAACGCGTGTTGACATAATTTCCCACGACCATGGTTAAGTCTGAGAATAATAATTAACACTTTTATGCATATATTTCTACTTAGTTCAACATTTAACCGCGTCATTTTATATTTTTCTGTTCTGATCGAAATATAAATAGAATAAATGTATACATGTTAAATGGTCAAAAGGCCAAAAATGTAAAATATATATTTGACGCTGGTTTACCTATCAAAATATGGTCGCATGTACGTATCAAAATGAAATATGTAACTAAATCAAATTATTATTTTTGCCAAGATACATACATTGATAGATCCAGGATTTGAAAAAGGCTTGCTTTGGTCTTCCTATTATCAAATTTTGTTATATATGTAGGATATGTAGGATAGTAGGATAGAGTTAACTTAGGAGTCCTCCACACAGCGTTAAGGATAGTCACCGGGGGTTTAAGTAGGGTAAAAATCCCACATAACCCGGCGTTGCACCCATGGCGTCGGGTACCTTTTGAAGGTTTCGCCCCTCGTGGCAAAAAAAGAAAAAAAATAATAAAACAAAAGAAAAAATAATAGGATAGACTTAATGCCATTCTGATTTGGGAAAAGTTCTCCTAAATACGATAATGCATACATACATTGGTCTCCCCTTCCTCATTTAAAGGAATCGATAAAATTCAAGTTTCAATACCAAAACCAAACATTTTAGTTAGCTTGGATACGCAACGTCTTTGAATTAATTAATTACAAAGTAACGTATAGTGTCAATCCTGCGATCTTGCTACTCGTATATCAGATATCTTTCAAGGCGGTTTGGTTCGGATATCTTAATATCAACAATCGTAATTAATGCACATATAATTTCCCTAAACATCATTTTATGCATAAACCGGTAAATTAATTGCATGTTTTAAAAAAATGCCTCTAAATATTTATAGAATTTAGTCATATCGGGTTCTGATTGAGGCCCTCTTATTGAATTTTGAATATTTTTCATAAATTATTAGTCAATATACGAGTAAGGTAAATCTGAAATTTTAAATAACTATCTTATTAATATTTATGAATGTATGTGAGTCACTTTTACGCAAAAACTACTAATTGGATTTGGATGAAATTTTGCACATATCTAGCTTATAGCCTGGATTAACAGATAGTATACTTTTTACCGTAATACATGATCTTAGCGGACGGAGCCGCGGGAAAACAAAGTGAAAGATAAACGTAAATTTCAGACCTATAATGTATGTCCCTTTCTTTTAATATATTGTATTACATAATAACCCAGATGACATACTTAGTATCTAGAGAAGGGTGTTAATACACCCTTCGACCGAAACAACAACTGCTTCACTAAAACATGTTATAAAGCACATCGAGATATGTTTCTTTCTGTATGTCTATTTGTGAACTCATAACTGAAGATCCATTGGTCCTGTCATATGACATTTGATAAAATAGAATGCAATAAAAAATGCATTCCTTATATATTTTTAGTATGGTAATATGTTGTCTTATCAGGTTTTACTTTACATAATACATTAATTGTATTTACATAATACATTATATGTATTTTTTTAATATTAAAAAAATACATGGACTAGACAATAAAAATAAATAGTTTTAGACACTAATGAACTGTTTTAGCATTATTTTTTGTTATTAGGGTTCCGCACCCAAAGGATAAAAACGGAAGCCTATTATTAGGACTTCGCTGTCCGTCTGTCCGCCTGTCTTTCACCAGGCTGTATCTCATGAACGGTGATAACTAGACAGTAGGGATTAATATAAAAATCTATTTTATATTTTAATCAAACAATAGATTTTCCACAAATCGATGTTTATACAAAAAATACTTTTTTAAAATCGATTTTTTTTCTTTAGCCCCCAAATACTTTTTGTTCATTTAGTTAACATTTTTTATGCAAACCACCACAAATAATACGCAGTAGATGGCATTGAAAGTAATAAAATATTGAAATAAGTACTTGAAACTACGAAATAAATAATATTTTTAGTAAATCAAACCTACGGCAAAAAATCGAAAGTATAAATAAAAAATCGATTATTTATGGTCAACAAATCGATTTATAAAAATCGATTATTCTAAAAAAATAATTGATTTATTAAATAATCGTTTTTTATCACATCCCTACTACACAGTAGACATTTTCACAAATGATGTATTTCTGTTGCCGCTATACCGACAAATACTAAAAACAGTTTATATAACAATTGTGTTTTTTGTAAATAAATGGTACGGATCCCTTCGTGCGCGGATCCGACTCGCACTTGGCTGGTTTTATAATGCTACTACGACTAATTATGATTCTATTGATATCTATTTTATGATTCGATGGTCATTATGAACTCCTTGTCGTTAAAATATCTTTACGAGGGTAAAGATTGCCTAATATTTTCTACCTGAGTTACGCAACAGTTAATTTTATTAAGCCACCTAGATTACAGCTTTAAATTATCTTATCAATTGAAAGCCATATTCAATTTGTAAACCATTAACTAAAGATATTTTACCTCATTAACAGTTGTATGTTTTGTTTTCATACTTAATTTTTTTGTTTCAGATTCGTTACTAAGACTTACAACGTCGTAAGAGCTTAAAATAATACCCATTAAAAATATGAGTACTTTTATAAGAATTACATATGGTCTTTAAAACAATACTAAGGTAGAAATAAAACTAAATAATTCAAATATGCTAATACACTCTACTATTTAAACTATTAATCTGAACACGTCAATATAGGTCGACATATAAATATGCAACGAATTGAGACATCTGCGTGAGAAAATGCAATATTTTCCAGCTAATCCTGAATCAACTCCGTTGACCTCTGTTTGTAATAGTTGTTTTTTAATAATATTGTTACGGAAATACATTTATATTTGGTTGCTACGTAGTTTCATTTAAACATAATTTGTTATTGGAAAAGAAACAAAAAAAACTATGTTGTCGCATACATAACTAATACAACATATTTTTTAAGATTTACGTGCACTCACAGTAACTAAGTTATAATAAAGACACGCGGATTATCTTATGATAAGAAAGTAAAAAAAAAAACCGTACAGAACCTTCCAGGCCAACCATTGGATTCATTGAAGCAAAATCGTCTTACAAAAGGTATAATAACATGGATAACTAAATCGACTAGACATCACAAAAACGTTTATAATGATATTGCAGAATGTTGTCAAACTTGCTAATAGAAAAAAAAACATCTACAACTATTGGTAAAATCACTCAAGAAATAGCTTCATAGAAAAACAGAATACAAAATTCGACGCAGTGACAGATCCAAACGAGTAAGCGACAAAAACTGCTTGTTATTTATCTTATCTAAACTTTAGTATCTGTCAGTAATAGTAGCGAGAAAGAGATGCACTTGAGTAAACACAACATTTCGGTCGACACGTGAAATCATTGCGTTATGCATAATATGATAAGCACACGGGCAGGCAAGTTTGGCGTGTACTCACGAAGGGCATCGTGGCGTCCTCCTCAGAAAACTACCGTGAAATGGAACGTACTGGGTACAAGAGAGAGGTCTCGGCGTTGAACCCGCAGCACTCGCACACCGTCAGGTAGCACTCGTCCGCCGTCTCCTCGAAGGTCATGGCGCGCGCGCATCGCTCGGGCGGTCCTCGCCCACTGACAGCGCGCACGCACGCTTACAGTCAAACACTCACCGGTCCGCCGCCGTTCCCAGCCTTGTGCTCGGGCTCGATGAGATCTCCGTATGCCGGCATCGCGTCCGCGCACCCCTCCTCTTCAGCGTCGGCGTCGTCGCGCGAATGCGGCGGCGAGGGCGTGTGCGCGCCCACGGCGAGTCGTTCGCGGGCGAGCGCCACCGCCTCTTCCAGCGACCCCACCTCGCCCCGTCCCCTCTCGCCGGCGTCGTGTTCCTCGGACGTCTGAGCTACGAAAGCGATCCGACGCTTGAGGGCGCTCTCCGGGCTCGGCTCCTCGACCGGTTTTTCCATTTCCACTATGCTATTCTTTTTCCACCCCGCTTTAGTGAAGGGACGCGTCGCGACCGGATGCTCCGCGGCGATCGGACTCGCCGAAGGCTCGGGCGACAACTGTTCGGTGTCGGTAACGGGGGACGCAGAAGCCCTATCTCTTTCCGGTTTGGGGGGTGGGACCGCGGGGGCGGGTGTGACGGCCTCGGCTCGTTTCTTGCCGAAGCTGCCCATCCGCTTGATGAACCCTCCGCCGTCCTTCTTAGTTTTATCGGCGGCGGGCGACGCGGCGACGCTCCGCGAAGTTTCGCCTGCGGGCCCGGCGTCGGCGCGCTGTTTCTTGTTCCTCTTGCGCATCGTGCGTTCGTCGCGCGTGATCTCACCGTCTGACACGGAGGATTTGGTGGAACCGGCGCGCTTGATCGCGCCGATGTGGAAGGGCGAGACGGAGCGGAACGGCGAGCGGAGCGTGTGGAGAGTGCGCTTGAGGCGGGAGGGCGCGGGGGAAGGTGGCGGCAAAGGGGGCTCCTCGTCCCGCATGGTGGTGGGTCGAGCGCGGCGCGCAGACTGCCGGGCTTGGCGGGCGCAACCCGCGCCGGCACACGCCGACCTTGCTCCTGTTCACTGCGCGTAAACCTCGGATAAACTTTCGACAAGGACCTTCGAGTACGTACAGACGTTCGTATTAGATAAGGGTGTTTAGCGCCCGCTCGTACGTCAATCGGCTTGGATACCGATCGGTAATTAAACCGCACGTCACAACAGGCATATTATCCAATTGTTTCCATTAGCCCTAATTAATACCTGATAGAGACAAAGTGATCCGGCTAATCGTGAACGTGATCGGGCAGCTCTGTTTCCTTTGCGCAACATCTACATTAAAAGCAATGTAAAAATTAAATTTAAATTTAAATATATATACTTTAAAAGCGCATCTCGATTCAAGTTATGTGTGTCAGTTTATTTTTTTTTTTCAATGTAATTTCCTAAAAGTAAATACCGAAGTGGCAAGAACAATTTTAATAATTAGTAAAATAAAAAAGTTAAAAAAAATATATAGGTACAATGTAAGTAGAACGGATGTTATGCCGGATGTTATATATGTATGTACGCAATATAAACTGGGCATGTTACTACCTAGTTTATTGGCTATTTCTGCGTTTTAATAATATTGGTATAATTAATTAATACATTTATTGCATCATAACGAACGTCCCGCCTTGTGGCAGCGACGACTTATTTGTCGGTGAGAAAAAATACCGCCCAACGCCTACACAGAACTATAATATTTCAATCAATAACCTTCAGAATAATATCTATAAGCCAATTTATTTGAACATGCATAAAGATAATAGTATTCACCTAGTAACACCTATTTCTAGCGTGAAGCAGTTCTTGCGTTTCGGTGGAAGGGGGGTGGTGCCGGCTCACTTTTACATGAGGCGACCATCTCAGTCCTCGGGAGTAGCAACACATCTGTGGTCGACTTCATATAGAAGCCCTGTTCTATATAAAGTTGCTTACAAATGTCCATGGGTGACAGTAACCACTTACCATCAGGTGGGCTGCTTGCTCGTTTGCTACTTCATAAAAAAAAAGTATTCGAAAATCATCTAAGCGTCGTAGAATGGGCAATTTATAATATAAAATATCAATCGTGCAGTCCACCTGATGAGAAATGGCCACTGCTGCCCATGGGCATACATACAACCCCAGACAGGATCCTATCTGAAGCCGACCGCAGATGGCCCTTCACATAAGAACTAAGCAGAAACGTCTCGAAAAGTAGGTACCTATGTCCTGTGAATCATAAATATCTACTTATAGAGTGTGGAATGGACTTCACCGTTGAGTCTAGACCACAACAACGCCTTACGCTGCTATTCTGCTGCGTTGGAGCTTGCCAAGTCGAACCAAGAAAGGGTTTGTCAATCTTTAAATTTCAAAATGGTTAGATTCATGCAATATGCGTGGCTGGCCATGAAAATAAAGACATTAGGCCTACTTCCTATGGGAGCACGCGGAACTTTGATGCCTTTATATTATGACGCAACATGTAAAAGATTTTAAACTTTTGATCGAGATAAACTATAAAACGGTTAAACTGGTTTCACTGTTATAGGCTTTTCTCCGACAATACCTTTATATAAATTGAGATTCTTTTTGGACCGACACCCAAAAAGCATTCATTTACATAGCCTTGTATTGCTTATATACAGTGTGATAAAATAAAAGTATATCAAGCTCGGTTTAATTTATGCTGACGATTGATTAATTAAAACGCACAAAAAAAATGTAAAAAAACACAATAACACTTTTATAAGAGGATCTCCACGGCCTAAGCTATGGCACTAGGAAGTTATTTTATCAAACGCGGCATTTGTCTTTAGCTTTTTTTTTCGTCACATGTGTATATTTATGTTGGAATTATATGAATAATACAGTTTAAATGTAACATTATATTTTTAGGTATTCATAATAAGAATACACTGTCATTCAATAATTCCCTTGACTTTTCCTGTCACCTGTATAAGGATTTATATCATACAAAATCTATCGTAATTCATGTGTGATATAAAGTTTATACGACCCGGAACAAGAAAAGATTAATCAAACTATTTATTAACAACTAGCTGTGCCTCGCGGTTTCACCTGTGTCTAATAAATGTTACATGATACAAATATAAAATTGTAATTTGATACCTTCATCAATTTTATTTAAATATTTTACCAGGAGGACTGAAAGCTAATAACATTTGCGGCGGCGACCTCGATTGCGTGCGCGTGCGCATTACATTTTACTTATAGCATCAATGCATCATCCGTTTGCCAAAGAACTGTTAATCCCCGTCCTGCCGATTCGTGGATAAACCGGCACAATCAGACAGACAGACAGACAAAATGTTTTTTAGTTGTCATTGTCATTATTTGTTATATTTTTGGTAGATGTTGTATGTATTTTTTTTGTGTATACTTAAAAAATCTGTTATTTTCACATTAAAACATACACTTCCATTTTTTATTTGTATATAACATACCTATATCTACGACTTTTATCGTAGCCGAAAATTCTGTGGGATTACCGCCAAGCCGAATTCAATGTCGGTCTTCATTATTGCCTGCTGACCCATCAAATTGAGTTGGACTACCGATATCTAGTTGCCAGCATTTCTATGGCATCCTTGTGTACGGAAGAATCCATACGACTATACCTACTATCAGCACTGATAAGAATTAATTAAAAATATTATTCTTAAAGGGCTTCTACAGTTTTTACTTCAAAAGCCAAGATTTATTTGAGATAAGCTAATAATACGATGTTTTCGATGAAATATATATTAGATATAAAAGGTAATATAAATCTGTAATAGTCTCGTGGCCGTGGGTGCAATTTACATTTTACACCCACCGAATCTATTGTAGAAGCACCCATCTCTTCAGAAATTGTTCAATATTGCGCAAGCCATGCGCGGTGTCAATTTAAAATCTGGCTTCTAATTTGATATTCACATAAAGGTAACAAATTGATTGATTAAATAATTATAGAACAAATGTTATAGGTACATACAGGTATTAAAAATAACAATGAAATAGATTTTGTAATGGTTACGCACTTTAGTAATGGTAGAAGATAGGCATACCGTATTGTGGGAAAAGGTGGTAATGTGGCATGCAAAATTTGCCAATACATGAATGACTAAAAAATTGCGACAGAACATTCAAAAATATAGTATTCTAAAAAAATCTTAAAATAAAGTTAGGGTTATTCGGCACACTGAGTAATTTGAATGTAATATGTTAATATGAGATGTAATATTCGACTTCTGTGCCTGAAACTACCATTACTAGCTATACCCATGGCATTTTTTCGTACTTAATATATTTTATTTCCTTTAAATTCCAACCATTTACGTATTTGCTTCATTTTTCTGCGTATTGCTTCATTTTCTGTAGAGACTAAACATCGAAATGGCTGAATTTTTACGTTGCGCGAGACTTTTTACGTTTAAGTTAGTACTTATCTTACTAACAGAAAATGAACAGGGTTCTATAACAATATTCATAAAGAATGGCGGTGAAGTGATATATCTAATAATAGTTGACAGTAACATGCGTAATAGTTATGTGTAAGTGTTACATGTATTGTATTGCGATTATGTAAAATAGAACACGCGTAAGATTATAAATAGAAAAAATACATACACACAAATACTATAAATCAAACCGATCAACCAAGTTAAGCAGTAAGAAGTTGAATGAATGATCATTGATCATCAATGGATATACGCCTACGTATTTTTTTACTTAATACCTGTTTAATATTGAATAGCGGCCACCAAATCCTGTACGAGACCTTCTAAGCATGAAAATGTCCTACACTTCACCGTCATTTCACCGTGGTACCAGCAACACACGTATGTCTATCGGAAAGTGTTTTTTTTAAAGATTGTAGTAACAAACGCGAATGCAATCCATGGAATTGTACTGTGGGGCAGTCCCACAAGCCCAAGGTCATTTATGAGCAACTTCATACAGAACAGGGGTTCTATCTGAAATCAATCAAAGATGCGTTGCTAATATCATAAATACGTTAGTGAGCCGGCAAAAACAGTTCGTTTAAAAATAAATGTTATGGAAAAAACTAACGAAATATAATATTTTTCTCAATAAAAAACAAGTACATAACTACAGGGTCACGAAACAGTGCGGGATTATTTGCTTATCAAAATTGATAAAGTTGCTCAATGAAACTCGCTGTAATGAAATACATACGAGTATTTCCTTTGTAGAACGATTCGGCAATAGCACGATGTGATGTGATGCAATATGTGATGAGTACTCTATCTTAGTTCATGGGATTAGTCATGTCTCGTGATATACCTACTTTTTCATATGAACCTAAAAGTTATTCTAGTTGCATTATATTCTAAGACGCTGAAACTTGGAGGACCATGTCCTCACCTCAACCTTCAGTGATTGGTGCTGCCCCAGAAATAGGCTTTAACACGTGATAAAAGGCAATAATCAACTAGAAGTTGTATAAAGTAAGGAATGTTTTTAAGCATGCAAACAACACTGGACAACAAAGGCTGTTTTGTCTAATTAATCTGGTCTAAGAACCTGATCTATTGGGTCACTTTATTTGTAATATTATTAGTCATGTATATTTACCAGAAGAGATTGTAGTTAATTTACAAAACGTATGATTTACTTAAGACAAAGTCAAGACATAAATTTTGTTTGTGAGACAAAATATAATCTGAGTCGCTACATTGTTGCATTATCTTGTCACTTTATGCAAATCTTATGATATACATTTGTTTTTGTATTTAATTAATGTTGTCTATATTACTTACGCGTTTATTTAGATTTATCTTCACAAACAAGCAAATATAATTTAAGTTTTTAAATTTAAATAACTAAATATAGTCACATCCAGCTTGTATACTCTATTACAATACTAAATCTAAAAACTAAAATTTCAAACAGTTTATTTCTAGTTTATAAAATTTGTTTATAGATTATTTTTAATAAATTTGTCAATTGTTTCAACAATTTCGAAAAACAATGTCTAATAAAAAGAAAAGATTTTCTCTTATCGAAAACAAAATAAATTTCGAGACATTCCAAACATTTAATGATTACCCGGAAAGGTTGGGCCCACAAACTGGTTTAATGGCGTTTTTGTTAGTAAGCGATGTTGTATTTGGACCCATTTACATTTTGATGAGTTAAATACCATCACTTAGCTGAGGTTGCGCAACATTATGCAATAAAGTGTAAGTATTTAGAATAAAATGCATATTTGTTTGTTAAAACTAATCTGTTTAACAAACAAACAAATCAGGACGAAAGTGCTCAAAACGGAATGTCAATCGATAATCACTGCAATATCCGTTTAAGAGTTTGGAAATTCATCATAGTAGTACCACCCATCCCCGGATCTTCAAATATTTTTAGGCGGGGCAAAAACTTAAAAATGCCGCCCCTGTCCACTTAAATTTATTTTTAACATTTTCGTCGGATGTCCAGTTTATAATTGGTGGTCATTTAA
>DWNE01005113.1:0-14351 GCA_018249875.1 Cecropterus toxeus | reverse complement strand
CGTATTAATTAAATTTATTTTATGAATATCTATGACATCGTAGAGCTAAATGTCGTTAAAATTCTCGCTATGAATGAAAGCCAATACAACAGTATAGATCATGATATATTAATGTTGACCGTAATATATTACGCTTTTAAATAGGCTCTGGTTAATGTGAGAGCCTTAGAGTTATAATAAGTATAGAGTGCGCGATGCCGCCAGTATTTTAGTACGATTTGTCATTAGGCAGATAATATATGTTAAAACTAACTTAGTTGTGAAATGTCGACCCGTGTGGCGAAGCGGTCACATACCCGTCTGACACGCAGTGGATTCCGGGTTCGATCCCCGGCTAGAGACATCTGAGTGATGAATCAAGAAGCCTGTTCTGGGTCTGGGTGTTTGTGTGTGTTCATGGCATTCACGACACAGGTAAAATAAAGAAAAATGTAATGCACTACAAGTTTTCATAGGTGGTTCTAGTGCTTTTACGATACTTACAATAAACTTAGCGAAGTTATTCACGAAACATGTTGTGGGTCTGGATGTTTGTGTATTCGATTTTGTGTCGCCATGACAAGTATTACACAGGAAAAAGTAGTGTGGGAATTGTAGGAATCGTTTTCTTATTCACTCCATTTGAAATAGTCTGAGATCTGTTTTCATTAGGTTGTGCTTAGTAGCGTTCCGACCTGTGACTATTGTTCGTACCCGAGCAGGCTCGCTCTATACTTTATAATTACTCTAAGTTGAGCATAGACAAAACGCCACGCTCGCTCGGGGTAAGACAATCCGTCCGATGAAAGCAACCACGCTCTTCCTAAATCAACGTCAAATTACCACCTCTTAATCTTTTGTAGGCGATTTGGTTACACGCACGTGTTCCCAGCTAAACGCTCGCGGAGGCTGAAATACCGACACTTTAGACGTAGATTGCCTTATAAATCTGACGTTTGAGAAATTTTACATGTCTTTGTTAGTAATATATGTTTCGTCGGCATCACGCCATATTACTTTACAATTACATTGTGAATGGAGTGCGACATTGTGAATGACCCATTCTTTTGTACGTTTTGAAATCCAATTTATTATGGTTCTGTTTAAGAAATGGTCTCTAATTTTAAACAAATTCGATAAATCGATGTAGGAATGGAGTCGGTAATTGGTATTGTGTTGGAAGAAAGCTTTAGGTGCATTATAAAAATTAGCAGAATCGTCGGTAGACCGTTGTCTGTAAAGGATGGGAAAGACTTTATAGTCAATAAAGCAGACAAGTGTGATGGGTTCTTACGGGCCAGTCAGCCTATAAAGGGGGTCTCAGGTCATAGGACACCTAGTGATACTGTCGTACAAATCACCGGGTTCGAGAATGTCTTGTAATACGCGTAAAATTTTCTCAGGATAATGTAACTTACGTCTATAAAAAAGAGTAAAATTGAACTGTCTGTTTGTAATGTGAAAATAACAGTTGTATACTAAATGTTTATGAAAGTCATATGGTACATTTAAGAAAAAAGAATTCTTAAAAAGTTGTGATTCGGCTAAAGCCCGAAACGACTGTACCGATTTTGATGGGAACCCTGATTAGGCGATAGCTGATATTATAAGGAGAAATTTCGGCTACTTTTTTATATGTAAACAGTCAACGAGCATGCTATCCACTTGATAGTTAGTGATCACTGCCAACTATGGACATCAGTGGTCAACCCCAGATAAGGTCAGAATCTTAAATGCGGTTAGCCACAAATGCGTTGCTAGTGCTACCCCTGATGACTAAGTTGGAATGCCAAGGACTAGTATATCTCTCTAACCAGACCCTTCAGACTACACACTGCTTTATTAGGCAGAAATATATTTTAGTAAAAGAAAAGGGTAATTGAAAAAATAAAACCGATGAAATCATCTTCCTCATATATTTAACGAAGCCGCCTTGGCTGCTATTCATTTCAGACGCTACTGACTTTTTTATTATTGAAGAAATATTTCTGATAAACATATTTATGTCACATTATACATTTTAACTCGGGTAAAGCAATGGGGCAATAGCCTGTACATAATATTTGCTGTTTATAAGGAATACTTAATAAGCTATTTCTTCGTTGTCGTCGTCAAGATATTACTGTTAGGTGTCCTCCCAGACTGAGAGGGTTTAGGTCAAGTTCAACAATACTTTTACGACAAGGCCAAGTGAATCGATATATTTTATACACTTCTTAGAATTTTTTTACAGAAGTCACAGAATCACAGTCCATACGTTTTTGCGCGTGGAATAGTAACAAACATATACAATTATACATAGACAAACATAGGTACATACATAAACATCCTCACAAATATACCTACGCATTTATAATACTACATAGTTTAGAAATAAGACAGAGTTGCTTCGTTTTGAATCCTTCGATTTGTTAATTATTAATGAATATTGTATTATTGATGAATTATATGAATATTGTAGTATTGCATATAAGAGTTGACGTGTAAGACTTGACGTTAAGTGCTAATGTAAAAGATTACCTAACTCGGAGTATAAATTATATTGAGCTAGTGTTATTGTAAGTATAATTATTTAGAAAAAAATGTTATTTATATTCTTAAAATTTATTGAAGAAACTTTATTGCTTTATTACTCATACCTTTTGTAACTTATCTCATTACAGTGCCATGTTTAAATTGTTGAATCGAGGCGCTTTATAATTTCACGCTAAAAATGACCGTACTCCTAAAACTCAAACTTATTGAACAAGCATGAAGTTTTTGATTATCTGTTGTCCGAGACGTTGATTGCTAGTGAAGATAATTGTTGGCTAAACAAAGCGTATGTTAAGGCAATGACGGCCGTACCTTGGTGCCCGGGGGCGAGTGGGAATGGGCATTCGTATGGGAAACACTACACACGTACACATGGATTTTGTTAATACGAGATATTGTAATGATAAAAGGTTTACTTGTTTATTTATTTTTATCAGTGACTTTAACAATAATGCCCCTTAGTCTAAGTATATTGTTTGCTCTTGACCTATACAAAAACTTTTTAAGTCATTTTTAAATATTTTTAACAATTATTTAACTATTCCTAAAACTAATGTGAAAATTTGATAAACTTTAAAAACTCTTATTGGATATAATTTCTACTAGAGATGTTATTATTGATATATTCATATTGAAATTAATAATTCCTTTTATAACTAATGAAACTAAACAACATAATGGAGCTATTCATCTCACAAACGGATATGACTCTAAATGTCGTATACAATATAAGGGCAAATATTCGTCCCCAACGGTCGGATATATATGAGGAACTTAGTTAAAGGGGTGAATTATATACGCATATATATGCACAGACGTAAGTGAGGAGCTCATAAATTATAATTAAACATTGACATTGATACGTACTGACTGAATGCCATGCGCTCATTTTCGTGAAGTTTGCATTACATAAATCATATAAATGGTCATTCATGTCACTGGATTCATAGACAGTATATCAGTCGAACGACATTGGAACATCGTATTTCAGTCAACTAAGAGTGCGTGCGGTTTGGTCATTTGCCAACGTGTTTTTGGCGTCCTAGTAGTCGCGTTGACGAAGTAGTATAGTTTATTTACGGCGGAATTTGGGATACTAATCAAAATGACTATTAAAGAATTAAAAACAGTGTTATATTTTAAATCTATCCCCAATAGGAACCTTGGAAATTTTTGAGTTCCGTGAAATGCTTAGAGGCGTTTTTCTAATATGAACTGTCTATTAGCTGTAATTTATTCATATAAGACTCACATTTGCATTTCTGGGAAATATTGTTAATAAATAATTTGCGGTTCTAAAAATAAGTGAGGGCAGCGAGGGCCATTCTGTTTGGTTTGATCTGGCAACACAATGGATGCACACATGCGACGGGTACGCACACGCGCACACAAGCACACGTGCGCCGATCCATTAGGCGGGATAAGTGCGGTTAATTCCTGCCCTTCAAGCCAGCGGTTGTAACAGAGACTAAGTATACCAGCAGCGGAAGTAGGCATTGTATTGTTGATTGTTCGGATCTTTGGAGGTTACGGTTAATACAGTTTTGTTATGGTCACGGCATTTGCTCTTGGTAGTGTCGCTATTGAAACAGTATACAACTTTGTAAACATTATAAGTAGGTAATATATGTGAATATTGAAGTAGAATCATAGGTTTTTAATATAAAAAAATATTTAAATTTATTAAATAAAAAATACGTTAAAGTTAAAATAGAAGAAAGTAGTACGTTAGGATATGTTACTACATGCATACTTATTTACGTTAAATGCTTTTTTAAACCAAAAAAATCGGGAATGTTGCTTTTACGCTTTCAATCCAAGTTTGACACTTCAATTTAAATGACTTTACATACAAATAGTTACAAATAGTTTGACACTTTTTAACGTGTTTGTACTCAGTTTGACGTTTCTTTTACGTCAGCAAAATAGTAAATATAATTCCGAACCCAGCTTTCGAACGGAATCACTTAGTCTATGCATGAGGTGGTTATTCATTTGCGTCGCGTCGGCTCGTTAGCAATTGGACATGCCCGTTGCACGAAATATTTCAGCGATTGAGGCTGCGGTAAATTGCGCACAACAATAGCACGCGTCCACGCCATGCGCAACGAGAACCTATTTACTACAAGAGTTTTACGATTCACTCGTTATCTTATGTTTATGTGCGAAATTATGTTTGCGGCTCAACTCAACAGTGTTTAAATGTAAATGATCTATGCGGAAATCGTGTACATTTCAATGATTTTGTGTAGCTGTTATATAAGATTGTTTGTGAAAATTTTACTTGTCTTGTAGGGACTGCTCTTTTGTTTATGATTTTCAGAAGAACTATAAAATGAAAATGTAAGTTTTTCGTGCATACGCAGTGATATAAAGGGGTATTTGCTTATCTACTTACTTAGATGCTAGATACCAAAGTGCAAAAGTTAAAGAAGAGTTGAAAATTTATTTTAATACGATTGTTTTTTATTAACGCCCTTAAAATATTAAGTAAGTGACAACCACGGTCATATCGGGTCTTACTCGTACATTAGACTTTGCCAGTTATTTTGAGCAGCTTTAGTTCGTGATAAATAATTAGCCGTTGACAGGTCAGTATTCTGTGTTACCTTACGAAGTGGAAAGAGACGTCGGGTGACAGTGATTCCCATAGTCCGGGCCGCTCATATTAATTACGAGGCAATGATCCGAGGCGGGGAAGCGTCGAGTGCACATCCATCACTTGGGCCAGATAGCGCGTTATGAACGACTCACAGATTTGTAGTCGTAATTTGTAGCTCTGTCATCACATTTCAAAGACAAATATAAAGGATTGAGGACCGGAATGACAAGTGTCAGCAGACTCATTCGGTTGGTATTTTAAGAGACGTTTTTATTTAACACGAGCAACAAGAGGTGGATTGATCGAGACAGGTTTCAAGTGCCGTTCGATGGCCAGGTAAAGACGATGCGAGTCTTTTAGTGTCTACCTCGACATTCTGAGAAATGTCCTTACGGACTCTTTACTTCTCACCAACAGGACAATCGCGTCTGTATATGGGTTTTGTTTATGTGTCTTTTTCACGACGTAGTGCCACTTGTACATTTATTTTGTATTCCGTAATCAAGACTTAAAATTATTTTATTACACGACACATGACATGTCATTCATTTGTGACAAATTAGTTAAATTAGTTGAATTAATTGGAACAAATAATAAACTAGAATTTATGACACTCAAAAAATAATTTTAAAAACGCTTATTGAAATTTTGTTCATAATTAAATGGCTAATATCGAACCCGAATTTCCGGTCGTGTTTGGAATATTAATTTGTCCGATGTTGGTGCTGTCATCGGCTCACAATTACACGGGCCGATGGTATCGGGCACGCTCGCGCCCGGCGGCGGGCATGCGTCAAAATTTAATTACCCGCGAATTCACACACACTAGATGCTTATCAAATTTCGTAGACATCACTTAGTTTGATTGCGGGAGTACCATCGGATGCGTTGTTTATGTTATTTAATCTTCACTGGCTACTTGTATAAGAACAATTTGTTTAACACTCGGTCGTCTGCTTAACGGATTAAAAAATAAAAAGACTTACCGATTCATTCTAACTCATTATCAGCAGTTCTAGGATCTGAAAGCAAAGAGCAAAGCAGGTTCATGAAATGAAAGGACAAAAATGAAGGAGGTTTTGAGATTCAACTTCGGCCTTTCTTACCGAATCGAACTAAGATTTTCCTTTATGTACCTTGATAATGAAATGAAGATTGATTTGAGTACTTTGGGCAAGATTCAATAAATGTACCTGGCATTTTAAAGCTAATTAACTTGATTTATTAATTTAGATAGTTATAGAAAGATCAATCTTTGACTGACTGTCTGTGGCAGGAACCATATCTACATACCAAGGAGTGTTTTAGTTATATGTCGACGTAAATCTTACACCGAATAGAACAATTGATTCAAATTAGCGGTCAGCCACATTTTGTCTAGTCACTGAATATTAATTAAGCTCCGGAACACTCCAGTAGATATCGTAGGATCGCCGCATGTTTCTGTTGTCATAAACATTGTTTAGTGTTATGCGAGCTTCGCCTTCGTTATGTGCTGCAAATGTTCATAGTCATGGTTGTTTTGCCAAGCTTCATGGTGAGATATCGAGATTAAAATCTTCCAAGAGTGAGTCGTCAGGGGTGTGGCAATGATTCACTAGTTTGTGTTCTAAGAAGACAATATTGTGATTTTTTTAATTTATCTTTTCGTAATAATAGCTTAATTGACGTATACGGTGATTCATAGCGTCTCGGACACGCTGTGATTTGTTATATGTCGATGTTTGAGTTTTTAATTACACGTAACTAAAGACGTGGTTTTGGGGGGCGGGCCGGCGTTCGTCACGGTTATCGTGGACGGTGTTTTTGCTTGTTGTGTATCGACGGATCACCGTGCTTTCGTGGGTTATTGAAACCATTTAATCTGTTCATCAACGGAATATATTTGAATATTTATTGTTTCCAATGCTAGTTATTACACAAATACAGTTATTGCATATAAAATTCAAAAGAATGATAAAAACATAAAAATAAATATACCTACACTTATACAAATAAAAAATGTATTAAATCGATTAAAATAATGCAGTTATTATTTTATTTATTGATGGCATTTATTTTGGTACAATACCTGATTTTACTTTTATAAATTTATCCAAAATGTTTCAACCAATATTTAATTTAGGTAACTTCTTTAAATACAAGGTTAAAATTTATTTCCTTGGCATAACCACTGCCTATTTAATTGCAGCTATACGAAGCTACTCAGGCTATATACGCTGCCAGTGGTTTAAGTCATGGTTATTTATTCGCTACAGTTTAATTACAGCATAGGCCCTAAAATTATTATACGGAATAGGCAGGAACGGACGGACAAAATGTAGTGCAAGCGCGCCCCCTGCTGCGCCGCGACATGTCAGCGACCAGCCCGGCCGAGCTAAGACAAAAGACAAATTAATTTTGTACACAAGCCATTTAATTTGAATGTGAATAGCATGAAGTGCGACGAATGGCCGCGGAGAACAATGCCCGGCGCCGATGGTACCGCCTTTTTGTTTTATACG
The DNA here is from genome assembly GCA_018249875.1 of Cecropterus toxeus. Taxonomy (NCBI): domain Eukaryota; kingdom Metazoa; phylum Arthropoda; class Insecta; order Lepidoptera; family Hesperiidae; genus Cecropterus; species Cecropterus toxeus. The sequence goes on along the minus strand of DWNE01005113.1, from coordinate 6,731 downwards.
GCGAGAGTAAAAAGTATAAAATCTAAACGCTCAGACAATTCCGTATTATGATATGGACACAGTAATGGAGGCCCGGCGAGGCGCCTAATAGCTTATAATATTAAATGTACGTGATAGAGCGAGGCAGGGTAGGCCGGTGCCGTTTCCTATGATCTCTGCCCGGAAATAATCGTTAAACGTAAAAGATTTAATCTCGCAAATAAACACATCCTGTACGAGATACGTGAAAACGCGATGTTACTTGTAAAATGGTGGTACGTGCGCAAATTTATGCACTTTTACTAATAGTTGTAAAGAAAGGTTATTTTTGATAGAATCACAAAAAAGCAGGAAAAGGAAAAAAAGTTTTACTATATAAGTAGCGAACGGGCATGTAGTTTAACCTGATGGCATGTAGTCTTTGTCGCCTACAGAAATCTGTAATCGACTACACATGATATTATTATATTAGCTGAAGCCTATCATGGATGCTGATACTTCTGAAGGTCTAGTGAAGAAGATCTCTGAAGTCTAAGATTAATCTCATACGTAAGTGACGACATCTACACACGAAACGCGGGAATTGCTGCAATATTAAATTCATTCATGCCATCCAAATGTCGCTTTGCTAGTTTTCGGTCGAATTGTACTGATTCTACTAAGTTACAATTATGTCATAAATTATTTAATAATATCATGAACTAAAACAATATAATATCACTTTGAATATTTGTTTACTTATATAACTGTACCTAATTAAATGAATGATATCAAATGACGTAACAACAGTACCGAATACCCTTTTGGATATTATATTTGTATGAGATGAGATACGCACGTCACAGCAACCGTTTATTTCTGTGTCCAATATATCAACTGGCTTGGCATTACGTTGAATACAATAATCAGTTACGAGGTGTAATGTAGTGCGTGATGAAACCACTTAATATGGCGTCGTAGAGGTGCATCTTGACAGTGTGTTGGTTTATATTATTAGTCCATCAATCAAGAACCAATTTTGTTTTGAATCGTAACTGTTAGTTAAACACTCGAGCAACTAACAATCGTTCGATCTGCTCGTATGCCCATCAATCAGAGTGTTGACGCTGCGCTTGAAGGTCGGTCCCGTTCTCAACAAGCTTAACACTTGCGTTTTGATAACTTTTACTCAGTACATATTTAATAAATACTTCAATTGTACCAAGACGGGTAATGAAAATATAACTTCAATTTATTAAACAAAGTTTGAAACGTTGTCGGTAATAGCTATTTTCTTCAAGAATTTTTAGAATAATGTGTATGTTATATTGTTTTCGTTATATATTTTAACAAATTTAATACAATTACTGATTATTACAATTACGTAAATTTACGAGCAAATAGAGTTTACTAGAGTAATGACTAAAGGATTCAAGTGTGTCTAAGTGAAATCTATTTTGAAATGCCATATGAATTATTACACAGTTTAAATTAGGTACAATTAAATATTAATGTTTAGAGTGTTTAGGAATATGTGACTTATCTTACCTTTCTTCTGTACAAACACTAAATATATGTGTCAGCGGCTATGAGGTAGAAATGTATAAGAGTAAAAGTAGTGGTTCCGTAGTCAAAAATCTCTATACGTTGTAGGAAACGGGAACAAGCCGTACACGTCCGTTGAGATGAGCGTCCGTTGCTACGCCTTATAATGACAGACCTCGCGCCGACCCGACACATCCAATTCACATGTTAAATGGAATTCCCTTTGCGCCTCCAAATTATGAGCATCCGTATTATTAAAGTGTTTGTTTCTTTGACGTTTTTTGTTCAAATGTTTTATCCAATTAGTGCTACCGTGTCGAAAGGATAATGCCGTGATGAACGTATAAAACGTTTAGCGCGTTAAAAACGGAGCCTTGTCGGCTGCAAACAAAATCTTCAGTGCTCGCCGATCGGGGGACGCACGTGCGTTTATTGCTTAGGAATATTAATTAAAATTTATTTATCTAATAAATGTCGATGTAATTAATTCCTTATTACTTCTTTGGTGTGGGTCCTGAAACAGGTGCGTGGAATCAGGGCAAGGAAAAAATAATAATAGCGATAGCTTCCTCGAACATTTCCGGGAATTGTGTACCAAATATATAAGTGAAAAGTGTGTGTATGATAAATGTTTTATTGTTTGTTCTAGTAACACATTTTGCGTAAATAAATTGATACACTGGTACGTGTAATAAGTGAATTAAATCAATATTAACACCATTAGTCGTGTGGCGTTAAATGTATTGTATTTTTATGTCGTACAAGTAGCTAACGATCGTGCAATGCATCCGATAGTAAGTTGCCTTTGGATCTGACTGAAATGGCTGACCTGAAATGAAACACGGTACTTAACTCAACATCTATAAGCCACAAATAAGTATAGCGTACTACTGGATTCTAACTGCGAATCACCTTTAAAATTATAAATTTATTATGTTCATGAAAAACGATTTTATGAGAATTCAAAGACAAAATATAAAAAAAACAGTCCCGTTTATCAGTACAAGACATTAGAGAGACGTGAGTATATCGCCTGGATCACTAAACGTCTTGTACGTCTTAAAACTAACCTCTGGACAATTAAAGGTAAACTGATGGTGTAGTAATTATTTATTATGCGTATTCGTGAACATAATGAGTGGAGACAACGAAGAGGAAGTGCGTCAGTGACAGATGATCGATGTTAACAATCGAATGAATGGCTGTAGCGCAGCACTCAGTACTGCTTGTTTGTCATAATTGTATTGAAATTAATTATTAATATTGTTTCACTAACGCTGATTTTCTATTATTAATTATTGTTTTGCTCAAGTGGAAGTTGTCATGGTTATACTGTTTTAAAAGTATACTAGATGTTTTTTTGGTTCGATCACGGAGGCAGCACTGCCATGTCTATACGTTTTAAATGTTGTGTGTTGAAGGGTGTAGTTAAAGACACACTTACGCGGGGTATTCCATCTAATCCAGAAAAATACTTGTGATAGACCAAATATAATAAAACTCTTGGCCTGTATGGAATTGATCATTGTTGTTCATCGGCGGCAGGAACCACTCACCATCAGGCGAACTGCAAGTTCTTTTGCTAGTTCTAATTTATTATAATTGATAGTTGAGTGATTAAGTGACTGTCTGTTCGTTTTTAAATTTTGTAGAGTTATTCACGATTCAGACGATCTATTTCATTCTCTTATTTGTGCATCTATATGCTATTGAAAAGGATATACCTAATGTATGTAGGTTCTTAATTAAAAGGCAACTTTATAAGGTTTCCCAAGTTAGTCAAAGTTACTTAAAGGTAGCAATGCATCAGTAATCAAATTCAGGTAAGGCTCCGATCCTATATACCTAGATTTGTTTTAAATGCCGGTTCTTAATAATATGTCTCTTTCCTAATATCAAATATAACGCCAAAAGCAAGTGAAATACTTCTGACACGGATAGGTAAGTTAGCTAAATAGAACAAGTATTTGGGTGGTTAATTACATTTCAAGAAACAATAATACGAGTAGATTTATCTGATACAGAGAGCGATAATCTCTGGAAACATTAATTTTGCTCGTAGATAACAATTAGGAGGTAATTTCTTCAAAGACAGCGGCGGCGCCATCAAACGGAGCGCTATTTATCGATAAATCTATTTTAAATCGACACAATAATACAAATACAAATTACAGAGCAATAAATAACGTCCATATGGGAAAATGTGGTATCTGGTGCGAGTACCTACGCTATCACCGATGGTTCGGTTTAATTTAATTGACTGAGGTACGTGTCGATGATAAATGTAAGAGGGGTTAAGCATATGCGCGGGGCTCATGAATAAATCGCCCCTCGGTGAGACGAGCTGATTTGCGATAAGCGGGTATTTATTGCGTTATTTGTGCGCGCCACCTGACGAGGAGACGCGGACAGCCGCCGCCACGGGAGGCGCTCTATTGCCTTTCACTCGCAGCATCCCTACGGAACACGCCGAACCGAACGCGCCCTTCACCGCATAAATCACAGCCGACATAACAGCATTAACCGCTGATGATTTTTGCCCATTCGATAACGCTGGCGATCGTAGCTGAGTACATCGACGTGTCGGTGTTAGATGTGTTTTAAGTGTCCAACAGATAAAATTTGATTTATAAACGTCTTGATGTGGATCTTGGACCATTTAACCGACTTAAAGAAGGAGGTTCCGATTTCTGGCCGTACGTAGGTTTGCATGTCCATGACTTTTTTAATACGGATTGGATTTGCATACGGTTTAGTAATGTGAAACTCTATTTTACGGGAATGGTTAGTATTTAGATTGGAATCTTTGGAGAAAGGTAATGTAATTACTTATCTAATTACTCTAGGTATTTACACAATTTACTGTAATATGCAGTTTTTACCCTTCTGGCTGAATTAAATATGGGACAACCTTACACTTTGACCTCAAGAGTAGCAATGCGTCTGTGATCTGCTTCCATTTGCATCCCTGGAGTTGATAACAGATGTCCTTGGACAAACATGTACTACTTACCCACAGGTGAACTGTACGCTTGTTTTTTTTGAAACTGGTATTACAAACGAGTATGCAGTCCACCTTATGGTAAGTCATAAGTACGGCCCCATGGGCCGTACTTATGACTTACCATAGCATACCATAGAACGCATCTGTAAGCAACTTCATATAAAACAGGGGTTGTATCTGAAGTCAATCACAGATGCGTTCTTCTCCTGACTAAGATGGTCGCCTCATATATAAGTGAGCCGGCAACACCCTTCCACCGAAAGCAAGAACTGCTTTACGCTAGAAGTAGGTGTGGCAGTGGTCACCCCGGTCGAACTGCACTGGTTCTACCGCCTGGTAAATTTACATAAAATCCTTGTAAAAAAACATTACCTACTTAATTTTATATTAAAAGTAATATAAAGTTATATAATCATCATTTTCATTAGCGGGGGATCTAACCCCACGCATGTCAAGAATAACCTGTAATATTTACAATTATTAAAACATTACCTACTATACATACATTGAGGCCATTTCTTGGTATTCACCAGCTCTAAGCTTAGCCATTACAACGGCCATAACAAAACGGCTACAACAATTCATTTCTACGATTATCATGCTTATTCGATTGAGTAATAAGGCCGGGCAAGAATGCAAATTAGTAAACAAGTGGCGTACGAGAATAAGGACGAATAAGAGAGAGCTTAGGGCGTTTTCAATAAAGACGATTCGACGCGGGCTACGACTCCACGACTACCGCACGATTGTCGAAATGCACTCGGGCGGTTGTGTTTTTTTATAGAGAACTGTGATATGTGGCAATAGTCCTGCTAACGGACTGCTTCTGTACGTTCCAGAGGCGTTTTGTATGAAAAAATATATACAGCCGATTGTCGCACTATTGAGGTGTTTTTTATGATCTGTGCGAGGTAGCTAATCGGTGTAGGAGGCCAAAAGGAAAGGAATCTCCAATCTCCAATCTCCGGAGGAAATCTAAGTGAAGTGATAAAGATGTGCTGCAAAAATACTGCAGCTATCCTAAGCGCGATAGCTCGTATTAAAGAAAAAAAAACATAGCTTTCTTGTAGCCAATTCTACTAGAGCTAAGCTGCATAATGAAAATCAATGAGCCCTAACGGTGGACACACATATATAGCTTAACAACCTCGCACACATTAGGTGAAAAAGAGTCCTAGCTGTTCGGCTATCAGTTCAAGTAAAATCGTCTAAATTGAAAGCGCCCAATCTCGTCCTAGGCACTTTTGATCACAAACCAATTGTGTTATGATATTTTGAATTGTAAATTAGTATGGACTGCGTACTAATGTTTGAAACGAGTTTTTGTTTTTTAAATCGAAAGAAATTAATGTTTAGTATCTGGGCGATCGAGTTTCGCTGTCTAAACTTCCTTATATTAATTTGTAATAGTAGATATTTGGATATATATTAACATAAAGCAACATTCGTGATAATACTCGAAATTTGTAACATTTACTCGCAAATGTCACAACGCTAATAGTGACACTATTTTAGGTCAACATACAACTCATAATATAATCGTCTAGGAAACTGAAAACTAAATGCCGTCTTTCCGACAATTCGATTCAGGCTACGACTGCATGACTATCGCACGATTATCGTACTGGACTCGGACGGTTGCGATTTACTTTACATAAGCGTGACATGTGCCAATAGTCCTGCTAATGGATTTTATAAATTCTTATTAGCACTCTTCTGAATACTAACAACGAGCAGTCATTTGACCGGCCGCCGACTTTGTAGGTAACTAAATGCCGTGTTTCTAGTGTTAAAGTTATACTCGTAAGTTTATATAAACTCTTTTACAAATACTAAATATAATATTATAAATCTACCTTTTATATTATAAAATCTTAATATCAATATGACTTATAAAATATTATTGCAGCCAGTCCAGAACGTTGTATGAATAATTTTGATGTTTAAATCATTGAGCAGGAAAGGAGTCATTAGTATGTTAAAATAAACATTACTGATACCTACCGATGATATAATAAATCTATAGATAAATAAATCTGCACTGTCTGTGGGTGATTTAAAGTAATTACTGTTTCCTTAGATAAATTACAAAAAATGTCGTGGTAAAGTTTACTGAACAAATTAGGTTATTTTTGAAATGGCAACCTATTTTATTACGATTTTACACAATGATGTAGGAATTTGATATGGGCTATTTTGTTGCAATTATCTTGAAATTTGGTTT
>DWNE01005112.1:0-14352 GCA_018249875.1 Cecropterus toxeus | reverse complement strand
CTAACTAGACGAACGGGAGGAATGCGGTCTCCCTCCCCGGTCCCGTCTCATGCCCCGCTCTCGTCCTAGTACCGTTCACACCTATACACCTTTATCTATTATGATTTACTATTAATCAAATAAATCAGCAAAATTAATTTGTTTTACTTATTAGTTTCTGTTCTAATGATAACCTAAATAAGTTAAAAACAAACGTTTTTAACGTTAAATGTTAAGTATAAATGATTAAGACAGAAATATATTAAAATTTACATTTCATTGAAATCAACATTTTACATAAAAACCTTTTTTGAAGCACTGTATGACACTCGAGCTGGTAATATCCATCCATTCCACTCCAAAATTCTTCTGTACACATCTAAAAGTTTTTTATTTTTCTTTTAGGGAACATACCCAAAACACATGACTAATTCAGAGTCATGCGAAAGAGGTCTTCAAATACCACGCTAGGTTAAAGCGAGGAGGGTAGAGATTAAGGTTTTCGATACTTAGTCAATATCCCCTAAAGGAAATCTCGCGATTTTTCAAGCTATATTCAAATATTTCACTTATAACTATAGGTACGCATGTAATATTAGCGCCACATTGTAAACACGGTGTTAATAAAGAAATATGAGATAAACTATTATTTTCTTAACTTTCTGTTTGCAAGAAATTGTAAACTGTATTTATGAAATACTACGTGACTTCTAGAGGGGTAGGGTCTACTTATATTCTATGGATGGTCACTAAATAAGTCACCTGGCTTGGGTACATTCCCTTACATTGTCGTAGGTTACATTGTTAAGTAGTTCTCTAAATGCGTAGTGTACCGTTAAGCTGTAACAAGCTTAACCTTCGCGATATTTTAGTAGGAGACTAAAAATTGAGATGCAGATAAGCGAAATCTTTTCAAGATATAGGAATGATCTCCAACAATGCAGAGTCAAATGCAGTTACTATTTAAAAAAAAAATCCTAAAGAATATGACTCCTGTGGATTATAATTGACATTTGAGATAAAGTAAATTATGTGGCTTGAATTTACAAGTGACATTGGCTACTCCAATTATAAAACGAATAGGAAACATAAACGACAATAAAATCGAAGGCAATGAAAAGGAAACAATCTGTGTTAACTTACTTTCAAATTTAAATATCATTCCAATAAGCAATATTACCATCAGCAAACTAAATAATGGTCTGACGAAACAAGCAACAATTGCTCGAACATAAATAGAGAATCTTGGTTGATCTTGATAAAATACCATGGCACCTAACAAAAAGGCAACATACATTGGAACCGAGAGGTTGTAAAGTACTCCAAGTTTCTGCAAAGAACGAATAATATTAAAATTAAAGAAGTTAAGCAGCGTTGGCCGTGGTTACTTCTGTTTGGAGACACAGAACGAACATCTCATAATTGAATAAAGAAGATTTATAATTGTACTTATAGGAAATAATAATAGTATCGTAATATCAAATTAAATACAAATATTTATTTGTGCATTTTCGTACCTTGAAATTCTTTACACTTTCCTCATCCTTTAATCCTCTGTGTATCATATTTCCTAATGCTAATCCGATGACAAAAGCTGGTATATTTGTATGACCCCGTTTTGATTGATTTAATGTCGGACCGATGACGTAATAGTTCCTGGCCAACCTGAAAATAAATGAAAACACTGAATAATATGACATCATTATCAAGTATTTCGTTCTAGTTCTAATGTTCGTTCTTCCTATTAGTATAACAAGATTATTCGAGTAATTACGATGTTCATAGACTACTTTAAAAATATATCTTCAGTCATAGTTTTTATACAACCCTTGAAATAATTATTTAAAACAATTTTAATACCATTTAAAGAGGAATGTTCCGGCAACTAATATGAATAAAACATTGGGATGAAAACTATGGAACAGGGTTTACTTCCAATTTGGTGTAATTTAACGAATTATACTATTTATACTTACTCGGGAGAGTAAGTAACGATGCCATCTAAATCTTGAAGGTACGTGAATATCCCCGGAACGATGAGACCTATAATGAAGAGGACTGCGAGTAAGACGTTCCTGCTTCTTGCTGTCTTTGCGAAAACACACACGATAAGGCCCATAATGTACAGCTGCATATCTGCTGCCAAGTACCTAATGAAGAAATTAATATATACCTATTTACTTGTGGATAAAAATTAATCTTACATTATTTTATTAGTTTTTGGATAAAACTTATCATATTTCTTCACGATAGAAATATTTTGGCAGTGGTATCGCTACAATAATAAGTATAATATAGGAGATAATCAATTTTAACGAAACTTACCAGGTGTGAACCATACATTGTGAGTTTCCGATGTAATTGCTTAGGTAGATCATATTAGCCCAGCCGGTAATACAACAGTCGTTAACTTCTGCTCCAACAACTGACTAAAATGGTTGAAGATTAATTTAAACAAAAAATACATGCAATCTAAACTATAATGTCCTTAATCATAATTAATATTTTAAGTAAATCTTATTTAACACCTATATTGTAGATTGAAATTAAAACGTTTTGAACGGATGTTGATTAACGGACAACGTACCACGTGATTTGTAGGACAATATGGCTGTTAAATATTAAAAATAATATGTAACAGAAAAAAATCTGCTGGTTATTAATTTTTCACGACCTCGTTATCCATACATATGTGAAGGGACGACCTGTTTGATTAAACCATACATTTCGTAGGACAAATATCGTTTCGAAAAACTTAGATAAATATCTTAATATTAACCAAAAAAGAACCAGTTAGGAATAAATTTTTGAGAATCGTCAAATTAACATATTGTTTTTCTGTTATCTTCTTTAGCTACGATAATCGAAAATTAATGTCAGAAAAGAAATGAGGCGTCTCATCGACATGAAGCTACCCTTGGAAAATCAGCTTGATAGTAGTAAGTGTCAATATGTACGGTGGATCCCGGACTATTAAGGTAAGGCCGTAACATTATAGGTGCTGCAGGCGGCGACAAATAAACATTGTAATTTTTTTATTGAGGGGGAAACTTACAAAATAAACCTGACACGTGAGATCCGACCCATGGGAGCAACGCTGGGTTATGTGTATTTTGGTTGCACTAAAGTCCCCCAGTGGCCGCTAATTCTACGCCGAGAACGGCAATGTGTCCTCTACACATTGCCGATTGCCGACACACTTTGCGATCTCTGTCGGAATACAAACTAAGTCCTCCAAGCGCGATGCTCCTTTTGGCCTCTTTCTCGTTCTTTTATTTGTTTGTTTATTTTTATATTTACGACGGCGTGTGACCACCCGTGCCGTCGTCTTTTCTTGGGTAGCTTGCTGGACGATGCGAGATTCCACCTTCGCTTATAACCCCGGAAGCCCAATTCTTAGGGTCAAAACATTACTATCTACCAAGTTTGTCACCTCGTGCAACCCTTTAATACTACCCTATAGTACTGATTTAGTACCTACTTCTTTTTCTCTTTTCAGTTTCGCGTTTACTTTGTTTCTATCATAAATTATTATTTATTTAATTGTAAATTACCTCCCATAAAGGTCCCGAAGATATAAATCTCATCCATGTCATGACAAACATCAGTACCACTGCATTTGCTGGCGTTAGTCTGAAATTATCGAGAACGTTCTTTAAAAAACTTTAACATGGAAACAAATTAAGCTCCATTCTAATCCGAAAATATCTTATTGAGACTTTTCAGATCCAATGTTGGACTTAGGAGAGTCTAATGGAGGTAATGTCCAAGGTTTATCGCGCATGGCATAAGTTCTGGTGACCGCAGTAGGTGTTGATGTTAATCAGGAAGATAGTGCTGCCCATATTTCTAATTTTGTCTTAGTCGCTTTTTGTAACACCCACAGTATGACCAGTTACTTTGTTAAAAATAGTAAAGCAAAAACTGCGTTAAAAGATTTTTTGTTCATAACGATATATCTTATTTAAAGATTTATATGAGTTTTAGACAAAATAGTCATATAAAAGTACTATAAAATATATATTTTTAGAATGGTCTATTTACTACCTATTATTTGATACCCATATTGTCGCCATAATAAAATAAAGTCTTCCCCCCCCCCCCCAATTTTTTCCCTATTTTAGGTTTAAATAAAAATTCTAGGGTACTCCCTTGAATATTTATTTTTATATAATTTATGAATTCTGTTAATATTTCAAGCGTCTACATGTTGCTGCTATTAATGTCGTGTAAAAAAATCACGTCTGTTTCATAACCCTCCTTAAATATATATATACAACAGCAACGGCAACAGAAATATATCATCTGTGAAAATTTCAATTGTCTAGCTATCACGGTGCGTGAGGAGGTACAGCCTGGTGACAGACAGGCGGACAGCAGAATCTTAGTAGTTGGGTCCCGTTTTCACCAACGAAACGTTAAACGCCATAACTCTCAATACAAACGACCTTATTATAATGACATGTTAATTTTATTAATTAAATTTACATTTCATTTAAATACTGATCATGTAGTTATTAATGTATGCTGTTAATTAACTTAAACTTAATTAAGGTTTTACACATTCGAATAGGTACGTTACAGAAAAAAAATAAGTCAAGTAGTTACGATAAATAGTTCAATTTTCGAAACACAAAAAATGACAAATTTTTAAATTTACAGCAGTTCCGATAGACATTGTCTTATCTTAAATATCAATTTTAAATTCTAATTGGTAAGACTGACTATTATGTGAAACGCCCTAAGGTTAGGTTTTATGGATATCTTTTAATTTCACTGACAGTGATGCAACAAATAATAATTAGCGAAATCGGTCCAGCCACTCGCACGTTAGTACTAAATCTATATGCGTCCCGCACACACTGCTGAAGACGTTTAGAATGAGAAAGATGCAGAATCTATTTGAAATTTGTAAGAATCGTTCAACTATTCCATAATTATATTGCCCTAGGAAATTTGCAGATGCAACACTACACAAAAATATCCCCCATTTTTGTGCAGTGTTGCATCCGTAAAAAATACCCTCATGCGCGCAAAGAAGTTACACTTCAAAAATCGAAACATCTCTTGTTGTTTTCTTGAAACTTCTATCGTAATTGATTTTAGCTTGTCATGATAAGAGAATAGCCTTGGTCGTATGCCCCCTTATCTTAAGGGATGTTTACAATAGTCATACAAACATCAGTAAACGATAAGGCAAAAATTAAGGAGTAAACAAAAGATAAATGAAAATTAAAATAGGATCAGTGATACCAAGATATGTTTGACTCGTATTTGAGGCGTGCTTTTAGAATTTATTCCGAACTAGTTGTGCCGGCGGTTTTACACACGTGCTTTTTGTTACACGGAAACTATACACCGTACATGTTTCTGAGATAAAAGTTCTATTTCAGAACATAATTTATGTCTCTGCCATATTTCATCGATATCCGTTCTGTGACTCTGGCGTCATTGTGTAACAAACAACCATCCAAAATTTCGAATAATCAATCAACAACAAATGTAAGTAGTTGAGAAGTACATGAACATATTTATACGACTTTGCTTCGTTTTAGAATGGTAAATAAAATTAAGAAATACCTTAGCCAGCGTAGAACTATTCCTTTCGGTATCAATGTCCAATTTAAATCGTTCTTCTCAGCATAAACATTCATATTTAATGTCAATAGACACCCGGTCAAGATGAAGAAAGTTTGCACTGATATGCTACCACTGTAGACTGCATGGTACCATATATTGTCGTAAGTCTAGAAGTAGATTTAAATTCAATTAGATTCTATTATTTTTTTACTATTACTTTATTTTTTTTTGCAATGCATTTCAATACTAACAAACAAATAACAGTTAAATTAAACTGTCACTGTAGATACAACCAATCTGGAAACGCGAGCGCGCGTTGCCAAGTTCTCATTTTTAGATTTCAAATTTGGTTTCCTTTTTTTAATTGTCGAAATTTTTTTCATATAGATCGCAAATTAATATTACATTTTGGAATATCACTGACTAATTGTCATACTTTTTCAAGTCCATGTGGATTTTCCGTGTTGGTAAATATCATAGTAATAGCATGCGCTACGATGACATACATAGCGGTTATCGTTCTGGAAAAATATATTTGACAGTTAAATAAATTGATGCGGAAGTAAAAAAATTATACAAATCCTCTACCTTTATTTTAAAATATTATAACAAATTTAGAATGTTTATGTGAATTGTTGCTTACTTAATGTTATGGTATAAGAGACGTCTCTAATCTAAATGATTCTGAGTAACAATTATACCAAATCACAAAATTTTCGTTTCGCGCTACAAACATTAGATTAGAGCGAATTAGAAAAAAAGCCTTGTAATACCGGACACTTATAATTTTTAAAGCTCAACGCTGACGTCTGCAGCGCCAGTTTCAGAGTTTTTAGGTCAGATGGATCGCAGATGATAATTAAATGAATTAAGAGAGCCTTTAAATAATAAGATGCTCTAACTCATGTACATAATCAAACATGATTAATAAATACTTAATTAATTGTTTACCTTATCCCCTGAATCCCTTTAAGTCTTTCTGTACTTTGATCATGCGTTCCTTGTGATATTAGTTTTGCCCAATTACGTTTTACTGAAAAACTGAGAAAAAAAATATTACCTGAAATGCAAATATAATATCTAGTTATTGAAATTTTAATATTAATAACCAGTCATTAAAGTGACTTTTAAAATTCGCTTCCTAATGATATAAATGAGAGAATATTCATATTCAAACATTACCTTTGCCTTCTTTTACGTATAAGAAATCGTATAAGCTTCCGATAACATTCATCAAAATAAGGAATGTAAAAAATATTGCTGCGATTATGTCTCCTACATTAATATCCATAGGCATGTTCAACTTCCTACAGGAAACTTCACGGTGAAGCCTCGTCTTTAATTTATAGTTTTTCCAAAAAGACTCATTCAAACATCTTTCAAGAATTATCCTTTGGTCCACTGTCTTGTTATCTTGAAGAAATTGTTCGCAAACCTTTGTTAGACAAATGCCACGATGAAGGCGCGTGTGATTAAAATGAGTTGTACTGTGTTCAGAATATTCCTGAAATTTTAAAATTTGCCCGTGTTTTAAACATTTAGGCATTTCTATTTCTTTAATAACATAAACTAATAAAATATAATAAAATGCATACAATATTCGTAGAAAACAATCAAATAGCACTCGTATATATTAAAGGGTTATATGTTAAAGGCATAATGAAGTCAGTTTATATGCGGAAAATTATAACACAATGCGGAAAATTACAACGCAATTAAACACACATATAAAAATACAACAAGCTATGCCCTTGCATGTAATATCTGAAGTGATTATTAAATGCAAATTAAAAAAAATAAATACTTACGTGAATCATCTGCAGAAGATCACTATGAGTATCAGATACAAGATCAATATCCACGTAACAGTATGTACCGTTCGGTTGATGCACGCACGATTCATAGTCCTCTAAATGATAGAGTGGCGGCATTCGTAAGTATTCCGTATCTAAAAAAGGGAACATGAAGGAATATACGAAATAACAGCATAAACATAATTGATATTGAAATTCGGACTCTCAGTTGAAAGTTGAAATTCAAATCCCAGGCAAGCCTCATATCACATTAAATTATCACTTTTCTTCAATCCATCTGTTAAGTGGTAAGTGGTCATAGCCGCCCATAAATACTATTCATCAACACCAGATCAACACAACATCGACACAAGTCTTCTGAAGTTGGCCACGCATGCGTTGCAACCCTAAGGACTAAGTTGGAATGTCTCAGATAATGTCTCCTTTAGCATACTCTTCACAATAGAACACGCTAGCTATAATTAGGCAGAAATGTTTGTTACGTTAGTGCTTACGAAATATAAACACAAATAAGTATAAAAAATTATAAAAGTATAAAAAATTGTTTATGATAAGGTGTTTTGTAAGACAAAATTATTTCCATAGCAAGATTTAATTTTAAGACATAATATCATTACATAATATTTAAATGACTTACCATTTAATCTGTAAATTACTCCATAACTCAAATGTACTGTCACTAAAAGCGCGAAAATGATTCCTTTCATTTCTATTAAATTAATTAACGTTTCCTATGAAATGGGTACACTCACGGCACCGTAATTGTTTAGTTAATTAACGAATCGCTGCTGTTCATGATAATACTAAAATGTAATTTAATTTAAAAGTATTTGAGCTTATTATATTGTAATATATTCAGATTTTTCATATTTATATTTTTTTCTGACAAATCTGAAATTTCTTATTTTTAAGATTAAAACTGATTGAATTCTATACAATAACTCAACGCGTGATCCCTTAGTCGTAAAATTGGAAGAAACCTTTCTTATCACTTTTCCACATTATATAAGTAACCTACGTCCACCTATTTACGCGTTGATCTATGAGTCAATCAGTACGCATCCTCATTTATATACAACACGTCTCCTTCCAACTGCGTCGGAGTTTGATGTAGAATTCGAATTTTAACCTCCTTTAATTAATTAATTAATTAATGGATAGAATTAAAAAATAAAACTCAAAAGATCCAGTTTTTAGTAAATCCAATTCAATTTCATCATAAAATTTCACATTTCTGGCTTTATAACTTAGGTGGATGGATGGTATTCAATGAATTTCATTAACTAAGTTCTAAATATCGTTTTTTCGGAAAACGATAAAAAATCATCACTTAAATTGAGACATCCGTTTCCTGACTTTGAAATGAGAAGAAATCTATACCGATTGTCGACAATAAAACACCCTAAAAATAGTTAAAGATACACTTTGGGAACTGCAGTGCTAATAGAAGAAATAATCTTTGTATATTATCAAGTGGGACTCATTAAAAGTGAACTTAAATTTACACCCACAATCGAGTTTACAATTATCCAACATTCAACGTCATTGCGACAGCCAGGAAAATAAACAATACTGTCGCTCGGCTATTTTTAGAACTAAGTTGAGAGTTGCTATCACAAAGAAATACTTTCTACTAATTCGCATTTAGATTCCGCTTCTCACAATTTTATTGGAAAACATTAATGAGCAATTTCAATTATCATTTGATAAAATGAAGATAAGACTGCAGAAACTAACAAATTGAGTGACAAAATCTTTTACTAAAAAAATGAAGAATCGGATTGGTGAAAAACTCAAACAGACTCAAATTGTTAAAGAAAACGAAACATTAAAAAAATATGTACTCCGGAAAAATAATAAAAAAGTACCAATGTATTTATTTATGGATTAAAAGAGAAAAAAAAATCGATATTTACTAATTTCAAATCCTTAAGAAAAACTTTAAGAAACTTAAATATTGGGGGAAAACAAACAAAGGTTAGTACACCAGATTCTCAATTACAAGCAGGTGGAAAAAAAACGAAATTATAAAATATAAATGGAGGGAATTTATATATACGGAAGTTAATAATATGTATTCGTTTTAGTGTGTGTCCATGGCACTCACGGCACAGAAGAAAGTTCTGGTAAGGATATAATGTAGAAAGCATATTTATTTTTAAAAATACTTTGATAAAAGAAAAAAGTATTATTGTAGCAGAATCGGCGAATGATTCAAGCAGAAGTGACAACAACTCCGCCAAAAAACCCAAGACCCAAAAATAATAAGATGAACACAAAATCTATCTAACAGCCCAAATAGTCCATATTATAACGACAAAACATGGATTGCAATAAAGAGTATAGAATTGCAATATAGAATATATACATATATAAAAGGCAATTCCTACTCACTGACTGACATATCAAAGCACAGCCGAAACTATTGCACCTAGAAACTTGAAATTTGGTACAGGGGTTCCTTTTATGATGTAAATGATCGATAAGAAAGGATTTTTGGAAATTCAACCCCTAAGAGGGTAAAATAGGGGGGTGAAGTTTATATGGAATCCTTTCATCTCTGGTCTGACAAGTATGAAAATAGGAATATGACTTCTTGATTACAATTAAAAATGATCTGTTTAAGTGAAATTGACAAAATTCTGCCCAAAACGGGCAAAATGGAGGGTAAAGATTGTATGGAAATTTTCTCATTTTTATACTTAGAAGTATGAAAATAGGTAGGTTAATTAAGGAGATTAGTTGACGAGTTCGGAATTCATTTTAAAATGGTAATTTATGGTCTGTCTATGTATGTTTTACCAAATTGGCATGCAAACAAGTAAACCAATTGTTTTTAATGTCAAACGAAGTGGGCACGGGTTTGCTAGTGACATATATTGGTGTGTTTTGGTCTGAAGTGTGTGATAAAGGAAAAATGCTTATCCGGGTGTTCCAAGTTAGTCCTCGGGGGTAGCAATGGATCTGTGGTTAAGCTCGAGTAAGACTGATCTTATCTGGGGTTGATTTCAGATGTACATGGGCGGAAGTGGCCACTTACCATCAGATGGACTGCATATTCGTTTGCTACATCCATATATATATTTTTTTGTTATTATCGGTATCATAGGCAACCATATCCATATCAGCAGCAATGGCCACTCACCATAAAGGACGGCATAGTCCTTTTCTACACCTATATTATAAAACAAATACATATGTAAGACAAGTGGTAAAACCAGTGTAGTTCGTCCCGGGAGGTACCACCGCCGCACCTATTTCTACCGTGAAGCAGTACTTGCGTTTCGGAAGGTGTGGTTGCCGTTTGACTTGTATTTGAGGCGAACATCCTAGTCCGTGAGTAGCAATGCATCTGTGATCAACTTTAGATAGAACACCTGTTTTGTATGAAGTTGCAAATATCCATGAGCGGCAGTGTCCACTTACCACCAGGTGGACTGCATGCTCGTTTGCTATTTCAATCTGATAAAAAAAAACATTTTTTTTGTTAGTAAACGAGATCAAAATGTGTAACGCCCACATACAGAGTTTTCCATTTATATAATTAGAGAGTGAATAATTTAAAGAATGGCAGACAGTGTGGCTCCACTCAATCCACACGCTATTACCTTCATTTAGACTATCGTTATCGATTTGCATCTGAATTACATCATGAAATGCGTTTTCTATTTAAACTGGGCGCTATTTTCGCTGTTTTAAAGGTTGTCGTATACTATGAAATGAAATGAAATGAAATATCTTTATTTTGTATAGGCCTACGGGGCACTTACAAATTGACATTTACAGTTTTCTTACACTACCACCGGATCGGAAAATGACTTGAGAAGATCCGGCAAGAAACTCAGCGGGTTTGTCTTTTTTCTTTGTAATACTTTGTTTTTTATTTAACCATCTTGTTTGTTATGAAATAATATATTATTATGTGGTTGCGAATTTTTATTTCTTTTCTTTCTAACCTTTTACTTTACTTCATTTCTTTGACGACCCAACTAGCGGAGCGGTCACCATGCCGATTTAATGCGCAGTGGGTCCCGGGTTCGATCCCCCGCCAGACTTCTGAATGATGAATTTAGATTCCATGTTCTGGGTCTGGGTGTTAGTGTATTCGTCTTTGTGTGTCCATGGCATACACGACACGGGAGAAAATCCTAGTGTGGGGCTATGAGTGTAGAAAGCGTCTTCCTTGTTACGGTTATCGTACCCAAAGGGTAAAAATGGGACCCTATTACTAAGACTCCGTAGTCCGTCTCTCCGTCTGTCTCTCACCACAGTATTTCACGAACCGAGCTAAAAAACCTGAAATTTTCATTGATTTATTTCTGGTGCCACTATGACAACAAATACTAACAGAATAAAATAATATATTTATGTATGGTTGGCATACAACAATTGTGATTTTCTTGCCGTTTTACTAAGATGGTACGGAACCCTTTGAGTGTGAGCCCGGCTTGCACTTGGCCAGTTTTAAACCTTAAACCCATTGGATAAAGGGTGTCTTGCAAGAAGTTGCCAGGATGTTAAGTGTCTGTCAATTAGTAACGTGATTAACGTTTTATGTTTTGACAAAGGGAGGTGATTTTACACACCTTTATTACAGTTTACCTGGCAAAGTCTTGGTTACCCTAATTTCATTATTTCCCAACGTTCTTACCTGTGCTAGCATGCGCCTACAAACTTTCAGCTTTAATAAAATAACCAATGTCTGGGGTACATGGGCTCTTAGGAACACCGACAGGAATGGAGGCATAGAAACCGCCATTGTGAAGCAGAACTGCTTAAAGGCTTCTTTTTGTAAATCTATGAAAATACGCCTCTGCGCTGGGTCTTAAAAGATCTTAAATGTATCCATCAAACCTAAATTCACACATGGCGTTCTGTATTTAAAAAGTAAAGGTAGTAATGGCCCGTATACATTAAAAACAGTAATAAAAGTTAAATTGTACCTTTTTGTTAATGACTTCCAGTAAGCCCATAAACCTCTTTATTGTAATAAAAAAATGATTTTGTAAAATAACCTGACGTTCTGGATTTTTTTGAATATTTTTTTAGTTTTCAGAACACCTAAATACATAACAATCTGTTGAAAACATACAGGCAGCATTTGCGTTGCAGACCTGTGCTATTACACTTAACTAAACTAGACGCTGTTTGGCAATTTAATCATCCAGTGTGTGTTTATGATATGCATCACATTTCTAGTAGATCTATACACATATGACTCACATACAAATACAGGTTAATGGCCCAAGTATTTAAAACGTTTTTTTATTTGTTTATGTAATAATAAAAGTAAGAGCTAGCAAAAGCAGTGGAATACATGTCTGTGATTTTTTTATGAACCTGATTAATGAATCTTTGAAAACGAAACAAGAGAATAAAAACCGATCTTAGGGCTACTGGAAGAAATGTCATTTTGAAATAAGTAGCCCTCTGTATTATGTATTTCTTAAATGTGTGATGACTGTAATTTTTATCAACCCATTACTGTCCCGGTGCTGTGCACGGGTCTTCTCTTAGAACGAGAGAGTTTTAGGCCATAGTCCACCGCGCTGGCCAAGTTGTTAACTGGGCGACTTCACACACACCTTTGAGAACTCTTTTTTTTCAAGAACATTCAGGTGTGCAGGTTTCCTCGCGATATTTTCCTTCTCCATTAAGCAGTGATAATTAATTTCTAATACGCACATCATTTTAGAAAAAAACAGTGGTGCTTGCCTGGGAT
This sequence comes from Cecropterus toxeus, assembly GCA_018249875.1. Taxonomy (NCBI): domain Eukaryota; kingdom Metazoa; phylum Arthropoda; class Insecta; order Lepidoptera; family Hesperiidae; genus Cecropterus; species Cecropterus toxeus. The sequence goes on along the minus strand of DWNE01005112.1, from coordinate 1,257 downwards.
TCGAACCTCTGGCGATCGATTGAGAAGCCGAGTTGCAACCATTAGGCAATCACTGCTCTGACTATACTGTTACTATATAAAAAAAACTTATAAATAAAAGCTAAAACAGCAGTATACACTTTTATTGGAATTAATAGAAATCGGCATATAGGACTCAGAAATAGAAATAGGTAGAAATAGCAATTACCTGCTTCTCATGTAATGTTACGTTTCTAAGAAGCCTGAGGTTGTGGACATACATACATAACGAGGAAAGTGCCATTAGCCGTCATTATCAAACTAAGGTTACGTCTAAAACCGTGAGACGACATAAATTAAGTGACAATTAAGTACGTACTCGTCGACCGATGTACACCTGCCACTTAGGTAAATATATATATATATATATATATATACCCAAGAGCCATGAACACACGCTTCGAGCGTTAATCCCTCTGCTAAGCTCTCATCTCATAGGCCACAAAATTTACCAGGTGGTAAATTTCGTGATCCAATGATGAATGCAATGCAATGGTGAAGCAGTTCTTGCGTTTCGGTGGAAGGGTATGGTTCTCGGCTCACTTATATATGAGGCGATTTAGATATATACATAGTTTTGCCGGGAAAATACTATCTTTACACCTATTTCTAACGTAAAGCAGTTCACGCAGATCCGTTGAAAGATGTGGTTACTGGCTTATATATGAGGCGACTCCTCAGGAGTAGCAACGCATCTGTGATCGACTTCAGATATAACCCCTGTTCTATATGAAGTTACTTACAGATGTCCATGGGCAGATATCATCAGATGGACTTCACGATCATGCTACTTCGTTCTTATAAATTAGTAACATCGTTAAAAACATTACAACAAAATACTCGACTGTTTAAATCGAAATTTTGTAAAAATAGTCACGTAACAGTATTGTACCTATATTTTTATAAACCTATATTTTTAGATAGGTATATTTACTGGCTATCGTTTGATACCCAAAAAAATTGTCCCTCCCTCCTTTTTCTTCTATTTCCAGGCATCATTTTTAAAATTAAATAGCCTATGTCACTATGCAAACTGAGACGATTCTAATGATATGTCATACTTCACAATCCGTCAAGCCGTTTGCGCTATAGGGCGTGCCAAAGAAATCGACATACATACATACATACAAACAAACGAACATACATACATACATACATACATACATATATACTGTTGCTTTCATCTAATGCAGTCGGGTAAAAAGTGTAAATCCAAAGAGACTCGTGCGTTAATTGTTG